>CP139501.1:153375527-153587224 GCA_021014915.2 Artemisia tridentata subsp. tridentata | reverse complement strand
GTTGTTGCCTCTGGAAAAGAGTATCCAATGCAAGCAATTTGTGTTGGGATGAGCATGCCTCGCCAGGGAAAACCCTGCAGTCCCTACATGCTCTATGATCCATTCTTCGCACCAGCAAATAGTCAATCTGGGTGTTGTGACCCCCGCTCTGGAAGGTGATCAAGTGAAAGTCTCTCTTCTTGAAGAACGTGTTCACAACAACCAATCCGTGAGCCGTATCAAACTCTAAAATCGTTGGACCTTCGTCATTCCTAACTCCAGAGCCAAAACCTCCGCGGACCCCGCGTAACCATCCGCTGCCGCTCCTATATGGCCGTTCAAGTCACCTCCTAAAATCAAACGCTGATCCGACGGGCACTCCCTAACTAGCTCGTCGAGAGAGTCCCAGAAGCTCTTCTTCTCTGCTTCACTTCGGCCCACCTGTGGTGCGTAAGCGCTGATTACTTTGACGGTCTCCCCATTAATAACCAACGTGATCATCATGATCCTATCGCTACTCCGGATCACTTGCACTACATTATCCTTGAGGCCCGCCGCCAAAATGACTCCAACTCCATTTCTCGCTGACCTAGAGCCCGAATACCAAAGCTTGTAGCCGTTGCCCTCCCTCGTGCTGGAACCCTTCCATTTTGTCTCTTGGAAGCACGCAATGTCAACCTTATGTCTCCTCAACACATCAGCTGTACCACCTCCTAATTTGTTTAGTGGCAGCGGAAAAGTAATTAGGGTGTTACGGTGAGGATCGAGTTAAAATTTCAGAAAAATGGTCCAGAATAGGGGTTTTGAAAGTTATATGTCATTCTAAATAATAGTTTTAGTATAAAAGGAAAATATCTGATTTGAAAGTCCCACAAAAGTGTGGTAATTTGGAAGGAATGACATATTTGATTTTACACCAGTTTATTTATCAGAGTAAAAGATGCTCGCTCCGTGTCTTGTCCTGCTCCGTTAATTACCTGAGATAAACATGCTTAAAATGTCAACACAATGGTTGGTGAGTTCGTGGAGTTTAGTAGAAAATAACTTTCTTTCACTGAATTTAACAGGTGTATAGTGATTGTCGAAGTAAATAATAGTTCTTCATGAAATAAATAACAAGTTGTGTTGTATAAAATTTCACAAGCAAATCATGTATGATTTCCAAAATCATAAGTTTCAAGTTATAAATGAAGATGAGCTACGTTATTATACGCTCGAAATAGAATGTTGAGTCAACTTTTAAATGTAACAATATACCAAGCATTTTGGGTTGTCTTTTGTAGAATTCACAATTTAGTCACATAAGATAACAATTAAGGTTCAAGTACATGATTCATAATCATAACACATAGTGAAAATAATAACCTAGTGTCTGAAATCTAACAGTGTGGAGTAGTGGTTACTAAATACAGTTGTATACTAATATATATGAAACATTCATATATTCATAAAGTTATATTGCCCTAAGCCTCATGACACGCAAAACGTTAACAGAGTACCGTAAAATGTCAGTGTCCCATCAGGGTTACTGATGGGTGTTTTTAGCCCTCATGTAATAGGTGATTTGCCAATTCCTATTTTTCTCAAATATAGTGCATCGCGACTAAATACGACTAACCATATAGGCATTCCGTCCGAGTATTTAGTGGGATAGGTCGTCAGCCTCTAACAGTTTTCGAAGTTGTTCACTATATTCGCGCTCACCGCAGTGATTAATGGCTCATGATCAAGGGACTTTATGGCAATAAAGTAAACTTAGGCAATATAGGTCTCAGGGCTCATAAAATATACGTATTCTGATCTTGGCAATTATTTCCAGTGAAATGTAGAAATATCATAGTAAAGTAACAGTACATCCATTTGTTATATGAATGCATACAATGAATCTCAGTGTCAAGTTACATCAAGTAGTTTGAAAATGTTATCGTTCAAATTCAGTGTTTAAGCTAAGCAAGCAACTTGCACATATAACGAACATATATTCCTCTCAAGGGTGATTCAAACATGTAAAACAGAGTTTATGATTTTGAGTAAATCATGAGAGTTTTCCAAAGTATATAAGTAAACTCAAAACAGTTAAAGCATGTATCTCCCCAAAAGAGTTATTAAAACAAGTATTAAAAGTAGGGGCCACGACTCACCTTAGCCACAGCAAAGCAAAGATCACACTGACACGACTGGCATCTAGAGCATATCACAACGGTCTCAAAACATACAGCACGACGATACACGGAGGTACAAGCACGACGGTACACAACGGTTTATAAATAGAAATAAGTTTAACTAATAAAATTAGTTTTTCTCGAATCGTTTGAGACTTGGATTAACCAAATCTGAAATTACAATATTCAATAAGTTCATGTCTCACTATTATTCTTGTAAATATTAGTTTTATTTTTATTGAAGATTTTGGGTCCGTTTCATGTTTAATATATTAAGTTCATCTTGAAGTTAATATATTATACCGTCTCGAGTCAAAATGTTCAATAAGTCCGCTATCTAATATCGTAAGTCCAATAATGATCCTTGATTTTCCAGATATCCAAGCATAATAATCCTATCCCGTATTCAAATTCAATTCACATTTCCATGTTCAACCCGAAACGTACTAATGTGTCACTAACCAATTTTTAAACAACATTCTTTTTATATTTTAGGCTTATGGGCTTGTGAGCCTTTTAGCCAAACAACAATCATTGGGCTTCGGCCCATATTAGACAAGCAAACCCCATTAGTTTTACATTAGGCTTATGAGCCCATATACAAACACACATCATTGGGCTTCGGCCCATTCTTTAAACCAAACACACCCCATGTCATGGGCTATTAAGCCCATTACTCATCCAATACTTAACTCAACTAAATGCAGGAACTCAAAAAGAAAATATATCACCCTCGTGGGTGATTTCTACGAGTCGGAACAACACAACAAGAGACCAAGAGCATTACTACCTATTTCACACCGAGACCATTTGGTCACGGCTTTAAACCAGTAACGACAACAACGAGCAACAACAATAATTCCAATAATATTGTCGGGACCCTAGCGGTCTCGGTCTCAACCCAAAACGCAGCCAAAACTATATCGAGACCAAAACCAATATGATCGACATCCACAATGAACTTATAAGACTTAGAATGAGCCAACTCTCATCAACTTGAGACCAAAACCACGACTCCGTAATATCAATCCTGCAAGGATTTTTAGAACTAAACCAAGATAAATAACAACATCCAACTGGCCCGTGACTCATACGGGTCATAACCCGGATCTCAGTCGGGTTTTGACCCGACCCGTAACCCAACTTAAAACAAACGACAACACTTTGATTTTCTTACCACATGAATCAAAAATGAAAAACGTTTTTAATCCATAATTTTAATCCACCAACACTTATTAACTTGTTATCATAACTTTAGATTCACGAAAAATATATACAACTTGTTTTAAATCCACGAAACACAACAATAATAATAAGCGGTTTACCAAAATAATGAGTAAGAAAAATAGTTTTCTCGGTTTTACCATGACGAGAAGGAGAAGAACAAGGTGGTGGAGATGATGGCTGTGGTGGTGCTGCTACGGCGGCTGTGGTGGCTGGAAAACTCGAACCCAAACAAAACAAACAAATACCCGAAATAAAATATATACCATCGATCTATACGTTGTTACCTCCAACTTGTGTTGCCGAAAAAACTCGCCGGAAAAATCATAGCTACCGAAAATAAAGAGAATAGATGAGGGTGGGTTCCTTGGCGCATGAAGTATAGGGAAATGATGAGGAGATTAAGGAGATTAAAATGGTGGTGGTGGTGAAAACTGATGAGCGGCGGTGACAGCTCAGATGGCCGGAGTTGGCGCCGGAAAATAGGGAGGAGAGAGAGGTGAGGGTGAGAGGTGGTAGAATGGCAGTGGTGTTAATGAGTTAGAATATGTATTGGTTTTCTACTGTTATGCTTCACAACAAGACCAGAGGTGGTTTCTTGAACGTTTAAGATATTTTGTAAGGTGAAAGAGTGGGGAAGGTGGGTAGTGTAAAGTGTGGTAGGTTGGGTTAGTTTTATAGAAAAATTTATACACGTTTCTCTTGACTTTTCAACTTTCAACTCAATCATTTGCCTTTACTGTTCGTGACCAGTATTTGGGGAGGTGGCATGTTTTGCTGGCAAAAAAATATCTTAGGTAGGTATATGTAAGAGTAGATAAGATTTATCTTAGGTAGGTGTAGGAAATCTAGCATGGGCGAATGGTGTATAGATATGGGAGATTCTTGGTAGATTTTTGATGTCCTATGTATACGTGGAATGAGAAGATATAAAACATGATGGAATTGGGGTATGATATGTCAGGGAATATGTATGGGTTAAGATAATATATTGCTCAAGTGGTTATAGTAGGTATAGATTGATTATATATTTTTATAAAAAGGGTCGGTTTGGTTTGTGTCATCCGAAAGATCTATGTAATATTTCTATATCAAGAAGAAAAATAAAAGGGTAGATTGTATATAAAAGATATAGAACCAAGTGGACACATTTTGCTTGTGAAAAAGAAATAGATCGATTTATTATGGAGTAGGATTTGCATGATCTACGTATTACATATAAGAAGAGTTTGCATACATAACTTCGTATGGTAAAATGAAGGTAAGTTGGAATTGAGTTAAATATTCAAATTGTAGAAAAGCTTGTCATTATTTGGGACGTTTGAATTTAGTGAAAATAGGGTGTCGTGGTTTATTCGTGTCTCGTAGTATGTGTCGCGAAAATGTAACGTGGTAATGTTAACAATAAGAGAAAAATTTTAATTTCCCCGTAAAAATGGGATTTGTTAAATGGTAACACCAGATTATTATTAATCAATGAGATTTATCACTGTGGATTTTTACGGTATCTTACAGTATCCACCCCTAAATTTTGAACTTCGTCCCGAAGTTCAGTCTATGATAGGTGTTGAAAATGTGGTGTTCTAAGGTGAGGGTTTATGGAAAATGTTGTCGAAAGGTTTCTATCCGAAAATAGAGGGAACGAGACCTAGTTAGATTTATTCATGCTAGATGGAATAAATTCGAATGTTGGGTTAATTAATAAACCTAAGGACTGTGAAAGAGGAGAATGACGGTCAGGAACTGTGGGAATTTAACGGCTAGAGAACAGTGTATACCAACGGTGGTGAATAGTGCCCTTAACGGCTATAGTGCCCTTAACGGCTAGTTTTGGTTCCAACGGCTAGATTTAGCCTATAATTACTTCATTTTAATTTATGTTCTTCCCCAAACTATTTTTTTTTCTCATTCCACATCTCAAAAATGCCGCACTTCATCACTATTGTAACGATTGTGTACGTCATTCTTGTGGTTATCTACTTGAGGTACGCTCCGGACGAAGACTTCCAATATTTGGTCGTGATTTTAGCGTTTGTCATCCCGCTGGTGATTGTAGCCCCTATCATGGATATGGCGTGGGGAAAATAGATAGTAGGAAGGTTGGAATAAATAGTTGTAACTTTAGCATTATCGTTGCTAATTTTATTGTTATGTACTAATTTCCGTGTATTATTATAAAATTTCTTGCTATTTGTGTTCTCCATAAATCTTCGTGAATTCTTAGGTTTCTAATGCTTGTACTTTTGCCAGTTTCTTATCATAAGAATGGTGGGTAATATGTGTAGGTATTTATTTGTGGTTGGTCAAAAGTGACGTTTATGAGCAATTTATTTTGTCTCAAGATTTTTGCTTTTGAATAAAGATTGTTATTAGGAAATCTGAAAGATAACTGTTTCATTCATGACATGATTCTTCCTAAATTAGACATAGTTGATCAGGCTATGTATAATTGAGGACCAAATAATGTAATGCTTGGCTCAGTCACCGTGATATTTATGCTTTTTCAACATATGGTTTATGTGGTTTAATTATAATGGTTCCGTCACAAAGTCGGACACCCTCTGATTATCTTCAAAAGAATTGGGAAGTTTTTGTTCATTTTCTGAGGTTAAGTTAGGAATTTCTAAAGTGAATATAGGATATCCTTGGTATAAACTTAGGTTTTGGGTGAGAATTTCTTACAATGTGATAATAATCTATTGTTTGGTCAGGGATAATGCTGTCCAAATTTCTAAGATGATAACAGTGTATTGTTACGTAACGACTATGAATAGGGAGAATAGAATAGAAATAGACGTGGATCATGATTATTTCAGAAATATTACAAAGTAGAGTCTTCATACGGTAGAAAGGTAGTTGATACACTTAGGTTACATCTATCGTACCTAAGGTAAAGTATAAAAAGAAGTGCAACTTAGAAAGTTTTACACTAGGGTTTACTTATCCATAACGGGAATTTCTCTTCTTGTTTAAACATTGGTGTCATCCTTTGACATTGTTAAGGTTCTAAGGAGTTTTCATCCTCTTCCACTGGTCTTTTTGTCCTAAATGGTATTCTGATTTGGGCAGCGGTTCTTATAGTGTCCCGTTTGACTTTTTGGTCCAGAATCCTTGGGTAATGGTGATGGTAGGTTCAGTTACTCTTATTGTACTTTCAAGGTGCTTTGGTCTACAACCCGTGAAACTTTCAAGGGTATGTTTATAAGACGCAGTCGTTTTCTTTTCTCTGGTTGTCCTATTGTTGCTACTCGGATGAGTTACTGTAGTCGCTTCGAGTATCATAGCAACGATATTGGTTACTAAATTTGGATTATTTCAGGAGTCATAGTTGTGGTTGGTGCTAGTGGGGTATTTGTACTACTCATGTTGGCCATACTCTATCAATCTCCCAAGAAATACGGATTTAGAATCCACCTAGTGGCCATGTCAGAATAATTCGAGTAACAAGGTATTTATATACTAGTCTTAATAATGTGGTCACAATGCGAAATCATCACCAATTGAGCATCATAAATCATGATGTGTCTGGGTAATATCATAGATAAATGCTCAATTCTTAATATGGGATTGCTAAAGAACAAACTGTTTCACCTACAAAAAGCCGAAGTTCAGCAACTTTCTCTTTATTCATCAAGTTTTCTTCCGAAATTTTATCTCAGAGAATTCTATGGTTATAGCCTAGTTAGGGTTGGTAGGAGGAATCATAACAATCATGGGTAATATAAGGGTAGGTCTAGATATAATTACTGTAAATATCATAATATTAATAACTTGATCGATTGTTTTACGAAGCAAGCGATACAAGGTCTTTTATTAATGTTCCATGCAGTAGGTTAATATACCTCTGTCCTTCTCATTGTAAGGACTGTCATGTGGGAGTGTTTCTCAATACCTCTTACTGAAACCTCGTCAGTCCGTCCTGAAAGTCCATCCTGTCGAATAAAAGGTTAGGTAGGGTGTCGTCGGTCGTGAATGGTGTTTTGTCAATGATGTTCCGGAGTGAATTAATCTGTTCCTCATGACGCTCCAGTTGCGTCATGATGGTGGGAGGAGTAGGTGTGTGGGCAACTGATGTCCTGAAGCTTTCTCCAGTCTCGAGGACTCGGGCTGGAGGAGTGAAAGCAGGTGGAAACAATAATGACAAGGGAGACCTGAGAGGGAAAATTCTTTCTAGGAGTCGACTCCCGTTGGTGGGGTGTAAACAGGTAAATTTGGGTGAGTGGTCTTAACGAGTAGTCGGGTCCAACCGACGACGAAGGGGATGATGATAGTAGTGGTGGTAAGGTATGGTGACTTTATCCTGATCATGTCTAGGGTGTGAAGCAGTGGAGTAAAGTGGAAATGGTAGCATAATAGGCACTAAGCGTAGGTGTATCTTCTTAATAGGTCCATTGAGGTGGCTCCGAAATGGTGTTATAAAAGGTTCGGGCTCATAAGGTGCTAAAATCCTGATTTTTCTGTGTCGGGCTACCGGGTCAAGTGGGAGTGGTAGTATAAGTAATGGAGAATTTGGCTCAATATCTTTCCAAATCGTTTCTTGGTGTGAATTTTGTCCAACTTCGAATGTTGTTGGACAACCAATCAACTCTTCATCTGAATAAGGTTCAGCAGTTTTCCTAAGTTTCTGACGTAGGGGTGAGTGAGTAGGTGATAATGAGAGTGGTATGTGAGTAAGTTTCGTATCAGACTGGGGTTGTGACATTAGTACATAAGGATCTTCATCATCTAGAGTGATATGATAAATAGGTGATGTACGGGTAGTACGAAGGGTAGTTTTGGTAATATCATCTATTTTAGGAGGTATGGTACTGTAGTAGTCGAAAATAATAATTATGAGTAATTCGTATGTTAAGAGCGTAAGTGGTGGAATAATACAGTGTGTAACATGTGCAGGGTAAACATCAAGCATGTAAAAATTAGTGCAAAATAATCTTAATATGTAATGTATTGAGCACGGCAGTCTACAAACACGGAGGGCGTAAAATGGTATGGTGTAAAATCATTCATTTTTAAAGTGTGGTTATAGTTCGATGTTTGAAAACATTTGATTCTCTATAACCATAGGCTCTGATACCAAATTGTAACACCCCCTAATTTGTTTAGTGGCAACGAAAAAGTAATAAGGGTGTTACGGTGAGGATCGAGTTAAAATTTCAGAAAAACGGTCCAGAATAGGCGTTTTGAAAGTTATATGTCATTCTAAATAATAGTTTTAGTATAAAAGGAAAATATATGATTTGAAAGTCCCACAAAAGTGTGGTAATTTGGAAGGAATGACATATTTGATTTTACACCAGTTTATTTATCAGAGTAAAAGATGCCCGCTCCGTGTCTTGTCCTGCTCCGTTAATTACCTGAGATAAACATGCTTAAAATGTCAACACAATGGTTGGTGAGTTCGTGGAGTTTAGTAGAAAATAACTTTCTTTCACTGAATTTAACAGGTGTATAGTGATTGTCGAAATAAATAATAGTTCTTCATGAAATAAATAACAAGTTGTGTTGTATAAAATTTCACAAGCAAATCATGTATGATTTCCAAAATCATAAGTTTCAAGTTATAAATGAAGATGAGCTACGTTGTTATACGCTCGAAATAGAATGTTGAGTCAACTTTTAAATGTAACAATATACCAAGCATTTTGGGTTGTCTTTTGTAGAATTCACAATTTAGTCACATAAGATAACAATTAAGGTTCAAGTACATGATTCATAATCATAACACATAGTGAAAATAATAACCTAGTGTCTGAAATCTATCAGTGTGGAGTAGTGGTTACTAAATACAGCTGTATCCTATTATATATGAAACATTCATATATTCATAAAGTTATATTGCCCTAAGCCTCATGACACGCAAAACGTTAACAGAGTACCGTAAAATGGCAGTGTCCCATCAGGGTTACTGATGGGTGTTTTTAGCCCTCATGTAATAGGTGATTTACCCATTCCTATTTTTCTCAAATATAGTGCATCGCGACTAAATACGACTAACCATATAGGCATTCCGTCCAAGTATTTAGTGGGATAGGTCGTCAGCCTCTAACAGGTTTCGAAGCTGTTCACTATATTCGCGCTCACCGCAGTGATTAATGGCTCATGATCAAGGGACTTTATGGCAATAAAGTAAACTTAGGCAATATAGGTCTCAGGGTTCATAAAATATACGTATTCTGATCTTGGCAATTATTTCCATTGAAATGTAGAAATATCATAGTAAAGTAACAGTACATCCATTTGTTATATGAATGCATACAATGAATCTCAGTGTCAAGTTACATCAAGTAGTTTGAAAATGTTATCGTTCAAATTCAGTGTTTAAGCTAAGCAAGCAACTTGCACATATAACGAACATATATTCCTCTCAAGGGTGATTCAAACATGTAAAACAAAGTTTATGATTTTGAGTAAATCATGAGAGTTTTCCAAAGTATATAAATAAACTCAAAACAGTTAAAGCATGTATCTCCCCCAAAAGAGTTATTAAAAACAAGTGTTAAAAGTAGGGGCCACGACTCACCTTAGCCACAGCAAAGCAAAGATCACACTGACACGACTGGCATCTAGAGCATATCACAACGGTCTCAAAACATACGGCACGACGGTACACGGAGGTACAAGCACGACGGTACACAACGGTCTAGGATCGGCACAACCTAATACGTATACGATTATCTCAAAATATGGCTTGCACAATAATAAAGTCTATAAAAGACAGCGTGTCGCAGTTTTCGTGGATTACTCAGTTTTCAAAACTTATTAACAGCTTAGATTCAACGTTTCGTGTGGTGTGATAAAATAACCTAGACTCGACAGACAACTCACGCCAAAAGGAATAAACAACGACATAGTCGAGGGAATACTGACGAGGACTCAAACTAAAGAGACAAACTCTAGAAGTTAACGACAAATAAACACCTTAAGTAAATAAGTCAGTTTGTACGTTTCGACATTTACCCCGTTATCCCCAAATAATTTGTATAAAACATAAACGTTTTATAAATAGAAATAAGTTTAACTAATAAAATTAGTTTTTCTCGAATCGTTTGAGACTTGGATTAACCAAATCTGAAATTACAATATTCAATAAGTTCATGTCTCACTATTATTCTTGTAAATATTAGTTTTATTTTTATTGAAGATTTTGGGTCCGTTTCATGTTTAATATATTAAGTTCATCTTGAAGTTAATATATTATACCGTCTCGAGTCAAAATGTTCAATAAGTCCGCTATCTAATATCGTAAGTCCAATAATGATCCTTGATTTTCCAGACGTCCAAGCATAATAATCCTATCCCGTTTTCAAATTCAATTCACATTTCCAAGTTCAACCCGAAACGTACTAATGTGTCACTAACCAATTTTTAAACAACATTCTTTTTATATTTTAGGCTTATGGGCTTGTGAGCCTTT
Organism: Artemisia tridentata subsp. tridentata; assembly: GCA_021014915.2. Classification (NCBI taxonomy): domain Eukaryota; kingdom Viridiplantae; phylum Streptophyta; class Magnoliopsida; order Asterales; family Asteraceae; genus Artemisia; species Artemisia tridentata. Next base: position 153,576,445 of record CP139501.1, on the reverse strand, counting down.
TAGCCAAACAACAATCATTGGGCTTCGGCCCATATTAGACAAGCAAACCCCATTAGTTTTACATTAGGCTTATGAGCCCATATACAAACACACATCATTGGGCTTCGGCCCATTCTTTAAACCAAACACACCCCATGTCATGGGCTATTAAGCCCATTACTCATCCAATACTTAACTCAACTAAATGCAGGAACTCAAAAAGAAAATATATCACCCCGGTGGGTGATTTCTACGAGTCGGAACAACAGAACAAGAGACCAAGAGCATTACTACCTATTTCACACCGAGACCATTTGGTCACGGCTTTAAACCAGTAACGACAACAACGAGCAACAACAATAATTCCAATAATATTGCCGGGACCCTAGCGGTCTCGGTCTCAACCCAAAACGCAGCCAAAACTATATCGAGACCAAAACCAACATGATCGACATCCACAATGAACTTATAAGACTTAGAATGAGCCAACTCTCATCAACTTGAGACCAAAACCACGACTCCGTAATATCAATCCCGCAAAGATTTTTAGAACTAAACCAAGATAAATAACAACATCCAACTGACCCGTGACTCATATGGGTCATAACCCAGATCTCAGTCGGGTTTTGACCCGACCCGTAACCCAACTCAAAACAAACGACCACACTTTGATTTTCTTACCACACGAATCAAAAATGAAAAACGTTTTTAATCCATAATTTTAATCCACCAACACTTATTAACTTGTTATCATAACTTTAGATTCACGAAAAATATATACAACTTGTTTTAAATCCACGAAACACAACAATAATAATAAGCGGTTTACCAAAATATTGAGTAACAAAAATAGTTTTCTCGGTTTTACCATGACGAGAAGGAGAAGAACAAGGTGGTGGAGATGATGGCTGTGGTGGTGCTGCTACGGCGGCTGTGGTGGCTGGAAAACTCGAACCCAAACGAACCTAACAAATACTCGAAATAAAATATATACTATCGATCTATACGTTGTTACCTCCAACTTGTGTTGCCGGAAAGCTCGCCGAAAAAATCATAGCTACCGAAAATAAAGAGAATAGATGAGGGTGGGTTCCTTGGCGCGTGAAGTATAGGGAAATGATGAGGAGATTAAGGAGATTAAAATGGTGGTGGTGGTGAAAAGTGGTGAGCGGCGGTGACGGCTCAGATGGCCGGAGTTGGCGCCGGAAAATAGGGAGGAGAGAGAGGTGAGGGTGAGAGGTGGTAGAATGGCAGTGGTGTTAATGAGTTAGAATATGTATTGGTTTTCTACTGTTATGCTTCACAACAAAACCAGAGGTGGTTTCTTGAACGTTTAAGATATTTTGTAAGGTGAAAGAGTGGGGAAGGTGGGTAGTGTAAAGTGTGGTAGGTTGGGTTAGTTTTATAGAAAAATTTATACACGTTTCTCTTGACTTTTCAACTTTCAACTCAATCATTTGCCTTTACTTTTCGTGACCAGTATTTGGGGAGGTGGCATGTTTTGCTGGCAAAAAAAAAATATCTTTGGTAGGTATATGTAAGAGTAGATAAGATTTATCTTAGGTAGGTGTAGGAAATCTAGCATGGGCGAATGGTGTATAGATATGGTAGATTCTTGGTAGATTTTTTATGTCCTATGTTTACGTGGAATGAGAAGATATAAAACATGAGGGAATTGGGGTATGATATGTCAGGGAATATGTATGGGTTAAGATAATATATTGCTCAAGTGGTTATAGTAGGTATAGATTGATTATATATTTTTATAAAAAGGGTCGGTTTGGTTTGTGTCATCCGAAAGATCTATGTAATATTTCTATATCAAGAAGAAAAATAAAAGGGTGGATTGTATATAAAAGATATAGAACCAAGTGGACACATTTTGCTTGTGAAAAAGAAATAGATCGATTTATTATGGAGTAGGATTTGCATGATCTACGTATTACATATAAGAAGAGTTTGCATACATAACTTCGTATGGTAAAATGAAGGTAAGTTGGAATTGAGTTAAATATTCAAATTGTAGAAAAGCTTGTCATTATTTGGGACGTTTGAATTTAGTGAAAATAGGGTGTCGTGGTTTATTCGTGTCTCGTAGTATGTGTCGCGAAAATGCAACATGGTAATGTTAACAATAAGAGAAAAAATTTAATTTCCCCGTAAAAATGGGATTTATTAAATGGTAACACAAGATTATTATTAATCAATGAGATTTATCACAGTGGATTTTTACGGTATCTTACATCAGCAAGCTCAAAGAGCTTACCGGTCAAAGACCGAACGTTCCAACTACCCACCCTAATCCTACGAGAGGCCGCTACCCTATCAAAACCCCTACCCACCCTAAACCCGCCTACCCTACCCAGTCCGGCATGACATGACCTCAGGTGACCATCACTAACCAAGGAGTCTATCCTAATCACAACACCCTACAACAAATAAGGCACACAAGGAAATGATATTTACACATAGAGTTTTACTTGATACACATAAATTTAATGCATGAGGATAAGCATTCAATGCACTAAATTATGTGTGCATAGTAAAACTCTATGTGTAAATATCATTTCCCTACAACAAATAAGGCACACAAGGAAAAGGAAAAAGTCAAGAGCTAAAAAATAAGAAGAGGGAACCAAAAAGCAAGGAAAACTAACAAGGGGGAAGACAAGCATGCGCAAAATTTATTGAGCAAAAAAATCAACACAATAAGGCAAACAAGCAAAATGGAATAAATCAAGTGCTAAAGACAAAAGAAGATTAATCAAAGATACAAAATCAACTTAAAGGTTCTTCCAAAGATAAGTAGTATTGACATTAACAAAAACACTAATTAACATGTCCAATCTTGATATTCATCACAGTTCATTGAGCATGTTGGGATATTGAACCAAAAATACACTACAATAATGTATACTGTTTTCTTTTTTACATGAATGGTTATGAAACAATCTACATATGAGGCACTTACGTATTCCAAGAATATCATCAAGATGTCTGTTATTTGTTTCCCCACGTGATTTATGTTCACCGTAATTTGACAAAGGCTTGATCCTAGTGTTGGATATGTGATGGCAACGAACCAAAATCTTACCCTTTTTTTTTTTTTTAAACAAATAACCAGACAACATTCAGACCATGAAACTCATACAAAACAACACTATACAAACTACAGCAGTATCCTTTCCTCCAAACACTACTAAATTCATTTTTTGAAGTTCCAGAATTAACAAATACCTCATTCTCATATGGGGCATTCAGTTTTCCATTTTACTTCTCATTTTTTCTTGTAGTACAGAAGCTGGTTTGTTATCTTAATCCATAGTTTTGATTCTTCAACATTAGGAATTCTTTTATCATCCACAAGTTTATCAAGAAACTATATCTCCTTCTTACATTGTTCTATAATAAATCTTAACATTCTTGCTTTCAATTGGACACCTTAATATTTCAGAAGTAATTTTTTGTTCTTTCAATCATTTTGTCTTTTGATTTAAGGTTGGGAAAGTGGGTTTGAAGAGGAGAAGGGGATTAACCGATTGTTATGTGGATTGTAAGTTGGGACTGTGTTAATTTCATTCAAAAATTTAATATTTGACCCTTTGTCTTTTAAAATTAACCCCGCCAGTTAATAAGTTTATTTTCACACAAAATTGACCCGTTGATTTTTATGCATTCATAAAACTAATTCAAGCATTGTTTGACTAAATTTGATTCAATTTTGACTTTTTATTAGCAAATCACATCGCACGATTTTGCCCAGGTGTCAAAATCAAGCAATCTGATTGGGCCAATTTTTTTTCAATAAGAATGATTTTTCAAAATCACTCCGAAATGATATAATTCCTTTATTATATAAAATATTTAGTAACCAAGTTGTGCTTCTTAAATAGTAAACATCATTAACGTTTTAAACGTGATAATTGTATAAAAAGATAAATATTGGACTTGATGATCGTGGGTTCCAGTCGATCTCTAATATGCAGCTTATTACTCCCTTCGTTCTAATTTTATTGTCACTTATTCTTTTTTTGGACGTCTCAAAATTATTGTCACATACCTAAAATAAAAAATGAATAGATAGTGGAGTTTAGTAAAGTTTACTATATTACCCTTTGTTGAAATTAATATTGCAAACTTTAAAGAAGTGTTAATTAATTGGTTAAAGGTAAACTTGTCATTTGGCAAAAAAGTAAAAGAGAGAAAGTAGTGATAGTGACATTTTCCTAAAACAATGCGTTTTTTGTCGGGTGACAATAATTTTGAGACGAAGAGAGTATTAATTTATTATAGGTTAGTACTGAGTAGCTAATTACATAATTATAGTTTGGGCCTTAGGGGACACGGAGTGGGAGACGGGTTGCAAACGGGTTGGAGCAACCCTTTGAGGAACACCGCTGCCGACATCAAGGGTTGCTCAAAGGGTTGGATTGGGAGGGTTGCACTACCAGCTACGGGTTGAGTTGTTTCTTCCAAAAAGTGATGAAAAAGTGATGAAAAAAAAAATTTTTTGGCAGGGTTGAAAAAGTGATGAATGTCTAAGAATTAAGTTGGAAGAATTAAATTGGAAGAGTAAAATGAATTGGAGAGATGTTATTGATGGAATTTGGAAGGGTTGAGAGAGTTGGGCTTCATGACTCCCCCTAATTATAGTTTGGCCCTTATAACACACATCAACAAAATAATTCACATACACCTGAAAGAAAAAGGTAACATGGGAAGCACAGGTGATGAACAAAAACATTTTGTTCTAGTGCATGGTGCTTGCCATGGAGCATGGTCCTGGTTCAAGCTCAAACCCCTACTTGAAGCCGCTGGCCATCGCGTCTCCGCTTTAGATCTCTCAGCCTCCGGAACAAATACCAAAGTGATACAAGAAGTTGCCACTCTTTCGGACTACACTATGCCGTTGCTAGAACTCATGGCCACTATACCGAAGGAGGAGAAGGTTGTGCTGGTGGGACATAGCCTCGGTGGCATGAACATTGCTCTTGCCATGGAGAAGTTCCCGGAAAAGGTATCTGTTGGCGTCTACCTCTCTGCTTTCATGCCGGATTACGAACATATATCTTCCTATGTTTTAGACCAGGTAATTGATTATTGATCTTACTTTTAGATGTTCCATAAACTTAAAACTCTTTTTATTTATTTTTTTTTTTTTTATTTAATGATATTTAATCATCAGTATGAAGTAGTACCAAAAGTCCAAAACCATGGATGATCCGAATTTCTTGTGATCAAAAAGTACAAGTTTTAGTCCATTTTAGCTCCTTTCTAAGGGGGTTGACCTAGTGCAATGGGATGTAGTGCTACATATCATACCACACTCTTCAACCAATCTTAATTCTCTTACTTTTTCATACCACACTTTCTTATTTCATTGGCAATGACATACCACACTGTAATCCATACCACACTACAATAAAAAATAAATAATAAAAACAATGATACCCCACATTTATTAAATGATTGGTTGGAGTGTAAATATGATGGCCCACATTCCTCTTTACCGTGCCCTAGATATAATACCACACTTCTCATACCATGCCCCATACCACTACCTCGGCGGCGGTGTTAAGGTATGGTATGGCTCATACTTGCCCCATACCACTACCACTGCCAACCCCCTAAGAGGTTGACCTAGCTCCTTGCTAAGAGGTTGACCTAGTGCTATAGCAAGAATTAAATGTGCCATGTGCATCACTAACACGTCACCGTTTGTCCGTTTCTTGTTGGCTATTGGCGTTACGTGCACATGTGCTGGGTAATGTGGTATCGTCTCTGTCTTGCAAAAAGAAAATATGATTTTTTTGGTAGTGGCAAAACGGGCGGGCCGAACGGTTCAAACGGGCTAAAGGGGCATTTACTAAATGGGCACGTGCTAAACAGACACATGTAATGGCAAAATAAATTCCTCAAACTTAACACCTCATTTGTATTTAAAAAATTCAATATATTATATATCTATAAGTTTTTCTTTAAAAATAATTGTAATTTTCTACAATTTAGAGAAAATATGTGCCCATTTAACTTTAAAAATATATTATACGGGCACTATTTTTTTATTTTGGGCACAAATTGACACATCTATGCACCTGTCAATTTTATGGTGCGCGTATGATCTCGATTCCTTTCTTTTGAAAATGATAAGGAAAGGTTTTTCATTATACTCGTAGTAGTTTATTTTGCTTTTAATTTTTTTGAAGGGCAAACAGGCAACTATTGTAGTACAAAGAGATATCGCGTGGTGCTTAATTTAGGATAGCTTAGCATTTGTTGCTTGTATTTTGTTAATTGACTTGCTCCTGAGAAATGTTAGTTCATTAACTACGTCACCACTAATTCTGGTGTATGTATTAAATTATTAATTAGCAACGAATAACAAACGAAGATGGATATCTTATTCCATATATGTAGCTTGTACTTTAAATTAATCCGATTATCTATTTTGAAGTATAATGAAAGGACTCCGGCTGAAGATTGGTTGGACACACGGTTCATGCCTTTCAATGCCGACAAAGAATGTGAACACTCCATGTTTTTTGGTCCCAAATTTATGTCGTGGAAGCTTTATCAACTTTGCTCCGATGAGGTTATTATATATCACCCTATACCAAACCGCCACTAGGAAAAAACTATATTTGTGCACTAATTATTGAATACTATTATATTGTAGGATCGTGAATTAGGGATAACATTGATCAGGCCAGGATCATTATATTTGAAAGATCTAAGGGGGCGCAAACACTTTACCAAAGGAGGGTATGGTTCTGTGAGGCGAGTATTTATTGTTTGTGATGAAGATGCAGGCATTAAAAAAGATTTTCAACAATGGATGATCGATAATAATCCGGTTGATGAGGTAAAAGAACTGAAAGGTGTGGATCATATGGCGATGTTATGTGACCCAAAGCAACTCAGTGATTGCCTCCAGGACCTAGCCCTTCAATATGCTTAGCCGTGTTATTCGTTATAATTTACTAGTAATTTTCTGTAGAAGTTTGGAATTTAGTTCCTCGCATGTTTGGAAATACCTTGAGTCGACCTTTTATCGTTTTTGTCATGTATTAACAGTGTCATTTTCTATTATTGTAGTTAAGAAGGGATAAGAACGGTAATGTGTGGGGGATAAGCGTGCAAATGGTAAACGAACAAGGTGAGACGTGTGATGGAAGCATTTATGTTGAAATGTGTCTTAATAAATGATTGAAGTTATTATAAGCTTGAAGATACAAATAGATAAATATTTAATACTTTGTAAAGAAATGATGTATTTAATTTGATATAAAAACATGTTGGAAACTTTTCATCATGACATTTCTTCGTTGCATACCTTGATAAAAAAAAATCAAGGATTGTAGGCCTAGCTAACTCTTGACTTGTCCTATTAAATATAGTATGTTTTTAGGACGACACTATTCCATATGTTTGTAGTGAGTTCAAAAGTCAAACTATAGTCGTTTTAATGTGCTATTTACTTAATTTTCTTGTTCAGGCCGGTTGCAAAATATACGAATAATCGATGCATCTACTCACGTAAACGTCTATTAAGACCAACATCTATACTAAATTTGAATTAAGTAAAACGTATAGTTAAATCTTGTCTGTAACCTTTGAACTTCCTAACTATGGGCTAAACGTACCTGGAAGTGATTATGAAGTAATAGGAGTAAAGAACACTCCGTCTTAATTACCGATTATGGTATCCATCCGGGCGGACTTCTTGGTAATCATAATGCGGAGGGAACGATCATGCAGGTTGTTGGCCGTTAGGTCGTAGCCGGTGGGTAATTCTCTACAAGTTATATCACACGTTTTGGAGTCCATATACCATACGACTCATATCATAGAATCACACAATCTCAGCCCATGATTTTCGCAATTAAGATCAGACAAAATATCAAATCATAATTAATATGCAATTACCACTTTCCTAAAACTATCTACGCTCACCCCTTTCCTCTGCTTTAATATTCGGTCCTCATCTTCCCTCCTTCTTTCATACAATATCAAACACAAACACACAAGTTCTTGCTATTCTTTTTCTCTCAAGACACAAAAGGTTCGAAGGGTGTTGTTGTGGTGATCATACGTGGGTTATAGGGCTGCAGTTGGGTGTTGATTCGTAGGGTTGTGATTCGTGTCTTGTTCTTCTCTTTTCTTTGTTTTGTAACAGTAGGTATCACCGACATCACCTCTTGTTCTTTTTGTCCATTCGACACATGCTTATATATATGATCTGAATATTAACAAACATCTAAACCTAAACGTTTACATGCTAAACCTATTCGTATAATCTGTTAATTTTGCTGATATTCGTTAATTAACCACTTGAATTCGACACAAGAAGTCATAACTTAACTATGCTAAAACTTGTGTATACGATCTGTTGTTTCATGTTTCTAATCGACCCATTGTTCTGATCTGATTCGACCTAGTATTTTTCGACCCTAATCTGATATAACAACCTAATCCGATCTTGAAAACGTGCCTTTTAAATCTAGATTAAAACCTAGAACAATTAATATGGGGCGTACTCTTTTAATACATGATGGTTAGGGCTCGTTGTTGGTTGTTTGTGTCGTTATTTTATGTGCATGCGTATGGTGTGTATGTCGACATGAAGGGATGTTATATGTGTATAATCTTGACTAATAAACCTATGGAACATGTATGTATGATCATATCTAAAAAGGATTTGACATAGGTGATTGTTTTGGTCTCGTTAAGTCCCATGTGTACTCGTTAATTTTGATGTCATGAGTATACTTGTGCGTGTGTTAAATGGATAGTTGTATAAGGTCTTATAAACTTGTTAAAACCTGATTTGAATAAGGTCTAAGGGACGTGGTATTGGTTTGGTTAAACTTAGGTCGTTTTCTGTCTCGCTTTCTATGTTGTCCAAAATTTGGGTCATATTAAACAGGGTCTTTAATGAGGATGCCAACATGTTTTTAGGTTATTTTTGAGTCTAAACACTACTACTTGTTTACTTTCTGGAAATACAAGATTTATAGCAATTAGAGGTCGGTAAGTAAGCTTTTTGATTTTTGGAACATAAGTTGTCAAAACTGTGAATCAGAGTCTGAAAATCAGTCTATGTTTTTTATTTTTAATTTCCAAACCGCAAGGAGTTAAGAGATATCCTTTCACAGGGGTGATATTTATGTTATATGTGAGTTCCTGAAATTTTTGTGGATTTTTCTAAAGTGTCTAAATGGGTTAATTTAAGGAAAACTTTCTGTATGTATGTGTAGTTAACTTTCTGGGTAGGTCTGGAAATATGATTTTTGAAATGGTACTTTCCCTTTGAAATAAAATCTAGAAAAACTACAGTAATTACCTAACATGTATAAGTATCTATGATAATTATTTGAGCACCTCAGTAAGTACATAAGTATGTGACCGGATCTACACACACTCCTTGTGTTAGATAGATACTTTGAATGATGTCTAGTCTAGCACGCGGAATTTACTAGCTAGCACTTAGAAGATCTATTTGTTTGTGTTTCGTATGATTTGTATGTAACAGTGAATGAACAATGAAAACAATAATTCAACTTCAACGATTCAATATTATTAATGAATAATACGAGTACTCTTAATTAGTACTAGGGTTTACAACCTTGAATCCTAACAAAAACTCTATCTCTCTTAATTCTCTAAAATCGTATATAACCTTAAACCTAGGAGATCCTTTTATAGACTAAGGATTCCTTTAGAAGATAACCATCACCTAATCGTATAAGATATACACAATATCTTTTCTATAATTATCTTTTACAAAAACATAAACAGTACTAACTTCTTCATATAACCGTACTAACTGTTCTTGTCTTCAAAACTCATCAGCAGTACTAACTTCCATATTCAGCCGTACTAACTGCTTAAGCTTAATTCCTAACAATCCTCCCCTAAACTTTTGATTTCTTCCCAAATCACTAAGTTTCTTCAAATTAAGCTTCATCTCCTATATGAGGGGGATTCTTCCAAACACCTTTCATAACTGTCTCTTACTACTGATCTTTCTTTGTTCTGCAAGGTTGAAAATCTTTGCTACCAATAAATCTGCCATTTCAGAATCTTCTTCAACCCTCAGTTTTGTATACAACATAGACATTAAAACACTTGATCTGAGTGGATAATCCTTTTCCACTAACATATAGATTTCTATGCCATCCTTAGTAGAAACTCTGTGCACTCCACACGTTTCAAACAACTTCCAAGAGACATCTTCGATTTGTGCTTGAAATCTCCACATTGATTCTCCTCTATCAGGTTCATAAATCCTTTTCAGCTGTACCCATAACTCTTTATCTTTGTCTTCAAGTGGATCTTGAACTCTGAATCTTTCTTTTACTAAGCTCCACAAATGATTAAGATCTTCTCTATCAAAACCTTTTAGCAGATCTTCAAACAGCTTGTATCTCTCAGTAATACCTCCAAGTCTTATTATCTTCCATCCCATCATCCTTCCATCAGTGAAAACTTCCCAGCCAATGATAGGATATTTTACTTCTAATGGTTTGATATTTGTAGACTCTGGAACTATCACCATCATATTCTTGATTTGCTCATTGGTCAATCTTTCTTCACCAGACTTCAACTTCTTTGCAATATCTGATTCCAGAACTTGTGGTTCTCTTTTCTTTTTCCTTGTGATATCCTCCTTGATTGAAGTATTCAGTCTTGCATATGTTTCAAAGAAAGTCTTTTCAATCTCAGCATCTGACCTTCCAGTGAAGTCACTCATCTTGTAACTTGCTTGATTCTTCAAATAATGTTTCATAAAACTGACTTTTTCTTTCTTGGTAGGCAACTTTGTCTTGTATCCTGACTCTTGCCTTTCTCTAATTCTCTGCACTAAATCATTCCAAGTAACTTCTTTGTTCTTTGACAAGATGAACTCTTTGAGTTTCTCTGACTTTTCTTCTTCACTTAACTCCTTGTCTTTAAGAATCATTACAGCATGAGCTCTCACAATCCAATCAGAATCCAACAAGTATTGTAGTTGCTCATTGAACTCCTCTTGATTAACTTCTTCAGATCTTATTCTATCCATGAATTCAGCTATATCCCTTACATCATCTGCAGCTATCTTCCTTGCTAATTCTGCATCTTGAGCTATCTGAGCTTGTTCATCAGCTAAATCCTTGTCTAGAATCTCTCTTGCTACTTCTGCATCAAAGTCTATTTGAGCCTGAGTTCTTGGTTTTGTTTTCTTGAGCTTTTCTAATACTTGAGCAGCTTCTTCTAGTGTCATAGGCTTTTTACCCTTATCTTCCCTTTTTCTAGCATATTCCTCTTCAGCCGTAGTATCACCAGTTGGAACTGTCTCATGCTCTGTATCAGCAGTTGGAACTGCTTCAACAGTTGGAACTTCTTCAGCTTCTTGAGTACCAGTCTGAACTGCTTCATGTGTCTGTTCTTCTATTTCCATATCAACATTACCAGAACCCATATCAAATTTTTCTTCTTCTTCTTCATTTTGCCTCCCCTGAGAACCTGATCCATCTCCCTTACCTTTATCTGATTTCCTCCCCTGTTTGAGAGAATCACCATCACCATCAAAATCATCTGAGTCATCATCATCAGAAGAATCCAAAACTACCTTTGCCTTTTTCTTCTTTAACTGCTCTTCAAGTTTCTTCACCCTAAGAGTCAATTTGGAGTAGACCTTGGCAAAATTCCTTTTGTGAGCTTTGAGTTCCTCATTGTTCTTCTTTAGCTCTTCCTCCAAAGTTTCTACCTTCTCAACTAGTTTGGTACAAAATTCCATCAATCCAGTATGTGAAGTACTACCCTCATCACTTCTAGCTGTGTTACCTGCTAGGAGAGGTGAATCATGGGGAAAGGACCTAAGAATCACTCTATGTGTTTCCCTTCTCCTATAAGTGATGTGAATTTGGGATGTTTGGGTCCTGTCAGGAGCTGAAGTAGATGTGTGATGGGAATCAGTTGGTGGTACTGAACCTTCACCCACTTCAGTTTGAAGCATTTCAGGAAACAATGGAACTACTACTCCTTCAAAAAGCCTACTAGCCATAGCCATGTTTTGAAAAACTTTTGATTGAAGGCTAGGAGTAGCAAAAGTTTCTGTTGGTTTTGTAAGCATGTATATCTTTTTATTCAAAAGAGTTTGAACAAACCTTGGATACATTAGAAACTTGGTTTTGCTGTTTACATTAGATGCCATACCCTCAAAAATAAATTTTGAAAAGTTAAAAACCTTGTTTGTAGACAGACAAATGAGAGCAATAGCAATATTGCTACTGAACTGCTCCCAAGCAGTCTTTTTAGGACTTAAACAATGTAAAAGGGTATGTATCAAAAATCTCCATTGAGGTGAGAAACATCCTTTTTGAAAAGTTAATTTGTGTTCGGATGTATCATACCCCATTTTGGTAAGTTCTTGCCATATTTCAGTATTGTGCATAGTGTTGATACCATCTGAGTCTTTTAATTTAAGATGTCTCCTAAGTATAGACTCGGTAACAACAAAAGATACACCATCCACTTCAGAATGAATTTCTAAGTCTCCATTTTCACTAGTCAAGACAGTAGCATTCTGCCAGAACTGTGTGATGTGAGAGACATAAAGAGTAGGAGAAACGGTTAGAGCATACCTTATGTGAGAGTGGTTTAGAAAGTCCACAATCTCATAAAATTTTGGTCCATCTCCTTCCTCTGTTTTCTCTAGAAATGCAACCTAATTGTGACGCTTAACAAATTCCAAATTAGCCATTTTTATTGATGAAGAGTGAAAGATTATAGCAATAAGATGATCGTTTAAAGTGGAATTGATGTTTTATGTAGCCAATTGGGTTTTTATAGATACTGTTAGGGTTTTGAGAATTTTGGGAACGAGATAAATTATCTTGGGAAATATATTAAATCAATTTATGGTAAAAAGATAATTGATGCGTGGTTTTGCGACCTTACAACAGGTTTTACCTCTCGAGGGATCTCAAGAGGCTTACAACCCCACCAGGCAGTGTACCTGACCGATGTAGTATAGTGTAGTGGTAAGTACAGGGGATTGATCGTTCTCCACAGGGAATAGTGTTCGTTAGGTATGAAAAATTACTCTAATAGGTCTAAGGGTGAGAGAAGATTCTTTCTATGTTTTTATATTTTTATGAAAGCAAGTAAAATCTCGGGTTTGAAAGAGTGGGCGGAATTAGTTGCTAGTCAACTAACCCAAATTACTACGAATGCAAATAAAATAAAATAACAGAAAATGAAAATGTTGGTGAAAACTTATGTGGAGGGAAATGTGTTTACTTAGATTTCCTTACTCCCTAACTATCTTTTACCGGTTGATTAGTGTGTATTAGTTGCGTGGATGACGGGTGTATTCCTTAATACCATTCGTGGGGTGGCGTACGTACTTCCCCAACTCTACAAGCTCCTACTTCACTCCTATGTCGAGCCGGCTAGGAAGCTCCTAACATGGGATCACTAGAATTCGCTTGTGCATTAAATACAACCATAAAAACCTTTAGTACGCATTGGTTCATGTTTCTTAAGACGTTCAAGCAAGTTACCGAATAGGAAGTTAGCCAGTTTTCTTAAGCCTAACATAGATAAACAATCATCCAATACAACTAACAACACACTAATAACCAATAATCAATAACTAGGTTTCATTTGATCTAAGCAAACACAAGATAAATCTAGCCTAACATGTTAAACGAAAGACAAGAATAAGATAGAATCAAACAACACATAGACATATTGAATGATTAATTGATAACTTATCTTCAATGTAACATGGAAGATCTCAAGGCAAAAAGCCTTGAAAGAGCTGCCAAATTCGTCCTAGGGTTTTCACACACAAAGTTCCCCAGTAAGTTCCACACTAATGACAAAGAATTGCAAAACTATATATAGATTTTTAGATCTGACGGCGTCACGTTATGGAGTGTGACGCCGTCACCTTGCCGCTTTTAGGGTTCTCGGATGACCTTCTTGACGCCGTCCCTCTTTAGCTCTCCAAAATCCGTTCTGGCTTATCAAGGCTTGACGCCGTCAGACTATGAACGTGACGCCGTCCCTCTCTAAATTAAGCCGTGACGACCTTGATTAGATTAAAGCGTGACGCCGTCAGAATTTCTATGCAATTTCTCTGGCTTATCATGAGTAAATTTCACATCCACCACTTTTGCCAAGCCATGACGCCGTCCAGGGTTAATCCTGACGCCGTCAAAGGTAACTTCCAGCAAGATTTTGAGACTTTGTCGTTTTCTTCACTTTTATGCTCCAAAAACGTCCAAAATGCTTCCTTTTCCAGATTTCTTCTCAAAAGTACCTAAAATGACAAAAGGAACGATTTAGGGTAATATTTGATCAAATAAATACGATTTAGGGCTTAAATGACCCCTTAAAAGCGGTACACTTTTCGCTTCATCAAATACCCTTACACTTGAGATTTGCTTGTCCTCAAGCAAATGCGTTTTTATTCTAATCAAAATACAAGTTAGGGGTCATTTAATGCTAACATAAAAGTAATTACAATAAATATTCGTTCCCTTTTAATCATAATATGCACGGAGATTATAAACTAGCACCTCACAAGTAGTGTTTAGATACTCACATCTCTCAAGTGTCATCAAAATAAATCTCATAAATGAAAACGGATAATATCTCTCACTACCTGTCATAGCAAATAGATTACCATAAGCTTGGGAAAGGATCAAAAACCTCCTCCACTAGGCGTAAGCACCTAAGATAAACTATCAAAGAGGGCTTTTAAATGGGTTATAATGTTAGGTGTAGGGAAAAGGAAAACACGGTTTTGTTGGATAAAGGATATTTTACTGGTGGCGAGTTAAAGATCTTGATCAATTACATGTACTATACAATGTTGCTAAGCCAAGACTCGACTCGATCTTTAGGCTAAAAACAAAATAACAAAAACATAAATCATAAAATAAAACGGGATGGTAGTCCGTATGTTTTTTCTACTTTTCTTTTTCCCATTTTTTTTGTATTTTTCTTGATTTTTCGATTTTTTTTTTTTTTTTTTTTTTTTTTTCATACACTCTTGCCCTACCATCCAAAATAATACATCATAGGGGCGTTGCATTCCCCTTACACTTGAATTTTTACATAACTTTACAAATAACTATTCTAATGACTCGAATTAAGATAATTGAAAAACTTGGAGTACTTTTAAAATATTTAACACATATGGGGGTAATAAATGATGTTCTTCCCCATTACTCCATTACACTAGTACTTTACCCATGAGTCCCAATCGTCCCAAAACAATATGTACAAGGATATGACTCGACTTAGCAACCATGTAATCAACTAGATAATTAACTTGGGTTTAAACAAATGTTGTAACAATAATGCACTAAAAATGAGTGCATACAAGGTAGGCTAAGGCGATTTGGGTGTACATTTAAGTGGGGTGTAACAAATTCTTCCTTTAAGTAAAATGCTTAAAGGTCGAAACGAAAAGATAGGCTCTGAGGGGTGTACTAGGGGTATCGTGTACTAAAAATGAGTACAACGCAAAGGGTGTGGGAGAATTACTTGACCAATGTAGCCAATGTAATTATAACAAAAACACAGGTGTAAAACAATGGGTTAATCCTAATGCCTCTTATCATGTAGTAAATCTAACTACACGAATGTAGTCTCACTTGTGGCCTCGGAATGGTCCTAACGCAAGTTCTAGAATCTAAGTGCTACCGGTACACACATCATAGCATAAATGCTTTTCCTACCAATTCTAGGGGCGAACCTCACATATTTGGGGGTGGAAAATTTTTTAGTGGTACGGTTTTTGTGCTAGTCATATAACTCCTATCCGTGAGACGCTCATTAAGATCAAAGTTTCACTCCTATATGTTGTAAAAAATTTTAAATTTGGCACTAAAATTACCCTAACAGGTATTTATCTCAGTTTTATTACACATCCACTATTAAACAAACAAAAATCAAGCGCAATTGTATTCTCTAATCGTACTTTTACCCCCCCTTACACTTAAGATGAACATTGTCCCCAATGTTCAAATAACAAGATGTAAAAGTATAAAGTAAAAGAATGAAATCAAATACTCCCCTGATTCGTTCGGTGGATAATGAAGTAACACGGTTAGATCTTCTTCCAAAGAGAATGTTGAAGCTCCATGACTAATGCATCGCCATAAGCTTGATCCAAAAACATTTCCTTGTCCAAAATAACCTGTTAAACCTGAGAAAACAAACACGAAAACCTGCATAACATCGGCGGGATAAACTCTATATATAAGGATATAATGCTTGTGGAATGATAATTTTGCAGATTCCTGGAGATTATAAGTTAGAGATTTAATAAAAACTTTTTATGAAAACAAAACTTTCAAAAATTTTCAGAAAATTAAAACCTGACGCCGTCAGGTTGTAAGGCCTGACGCCGTCAGAAATGATCTGACAGAATTCTCATGTTAAGTTTCCGGAAAATTTCTGGAAAAACCTATACCTTACTTCCTGGAATTCCTGCAAAACTTCATTATGACTCGATACAAGCATTTGACTCAAACAAATACTAATATGCATGCTTATATCTCATTGTTATCGTTCATGTTCAATCTTGTTATTAAAAACAAATTTGGATTTCCCTTACACTTATCTTTTGCAAAATACCTTTATATGTAGTTAAGATGAAGTTAAAAACAAAATAAAGCATTTTCACAATTTATATTTGAGACATGAACAGTAAACAAAAAGAATAAGAAATGCATACGGAAACAAATAAAATTAAATAAACAAACAATCAAACAAATAAAGCAAATAAAACTTGGGTTGCCTCCCAATAAGCGCTTGTTTTTGTTCGAGTCACGAGCCTGACTCTACCCTTATTTAATGGATAAAGGAGAGGTTTTCCCTACACTTAGGATTAAGTGCGGGTGATAGTAGCGATACACACCAGCTCGGTAGGAGTATGCCACGTGAGGAAAGAGTGGTGGATGAATTATATGCTCAAAGACGCGGGATCCAATCATCATAACCTTACCTAGCTCAATTGTTTTAATGGGTGAATTGAAGTTTTCTCCTAGAAAGGGATCATCTTCTATCAATTTCGAGAGACTCCTAGTTAGGAATCTATCTTGACCTAATAAACCCGGTTTAAACCCATAATGTTTCTTATGATCAATCATGAATGGGTGATGTAAGTATGTAAGGTCATGGTTCACTCCTATATTAGCTTCCACTCCACATGGCCTAGAGTCTACTACCTTAATCTTAACATTACCCGGACTAAATGGTTTGATGGGTGGATCGGGACCTTTTTTAATTCCTAAATTCACATCTAAAGATGGAAGATTAGGTAACGGTTTTGGTTGAGGCTCCGGTTCATCAAAACTAGGAACTTCCATAGAACTAAAAGAAAGGTTATGACTACAAGTATTCAAACCTATTTCTTCTAGTTTTGTTTGGTCCAAGGGCTCTACCTCTATTGGGGTTCCTATAGTCTCTTCTACTTCTTCCGGGTAAGTCATGGGTGGTGTGTGTGCCTCAAATGATGGTAGGACTTGTGGGGTACTTGGTGGGCTTACGTTACTTACCTCATCATTCCCTATGTCAAGATCACCTATATCCTCATCTTGTGTTTTAGTAGAATTTAAACCTAACATTTTCCCTAATATCTCAAGTGCTTCTCTAGGCATCTCAACTTCTATATCCGAATCATAAGGATCATCCTCAATATTCTGACTGCTATATTCAAATTGCCCAAAAGATTCATCATGTGTTTCTTGAGATTCATCGTCATCGATCATAAAACCTAGGTCTTTTTGATCAATGTGATCATGCTCGGCTAGATCCTCCATCACATCAAGGTCACCTATGTGTTCATCTTGTATTATGGTAGTGCCTAACCATGACATGCACTTAGGTACCTCAACTCTACCCACCTCATTCCTAAACAAACCTTCCGATTGATTTATCCAAATACCAAATAGGTCTAAGCTTGCATTTTTTGGGTCACATGTTCCACTTCTTTTTGGGGCGAGAATCTCAAAGATTTCCCATGCCTCTTCATCACCATAATCCCACATTTTCCCATCTTCCATATTTTCAATCTCCTGCTGGGTTTGGCGGTCGATACGAGTGTAAAAGATTTGAAGTGGAAACAATAAGTCAAGACCATGGTGAAAGACCTTTTTTAATAAGTATTTGAAACGAGTCCATGTATCGGAAAAAGATTCACCATTATGTCGACGGAACATAAAGATGTCATTTTGGAGTGGAAGGGGTAGATTATGTAGTGGATTCACGTTCTCCATAATGGTGAACGGAAGAGTCAATGGAAATTTCTTTTACGAACAAAGACACAAAGAAAAAGATAGACTAAAGAAAATCCTAGAAAAAGAAAATAAAAATCTCACTAGAAAGGAACCTAGTGAGTAGACCTATAAAAAAATAAAAATTCAACCTAAACAATAACTACTCCCCGGCATCGGCGCCAAAAACTTGATGCGTGGTTTTGCGACCTTACAACAGGTTTTACCTCTCGAGGGATCTCAAGAGGCTTACAACCCCACCAGGCAGTGTACCTGACCGATGTAGTATAGTGTAGTGGTAAGTACGGGGGATTGATCGTTCTCCACAGGGAATAGTGTTCGTTAGGTATGAAAAATTACTCTAATAGGTCTAAGGGTGAGAGAAGATTCTTTCTATGTTTTTATATTTTTATGAAAGCAAGTAAAATCTCGGGTTTGAAAGAGTGGGCGGAATTAGTTGCTAGTCAACTAACCCAAATTACTACGAATGCAAATAAAATAAAATAACAGAAAATGAAAATGTTGGTGAAAACTTATGTGGAGGGAAATGTGTTTACTTAGATTTCCTTACTCCCTAACTATCTTTTACCGGTTGATTAGTGTGTATTAGTTGCGTGGATGACGGGTGTATTCCTTAATACCATTCATGGGGTGGCGTACGTACTTCCCCAACTCTACAAGCTCCTACTTCACTCCTATGTCGAGCCGGCTAGGAAGCTCCTAACATGGGATCACTAGAATTCGCTTGTGCATTAAATACAACCATAAAAACCTTTAGTACGCATTGGTTCATGTTTCTTAAGACGTTCAAGCAAGTTACCGAATAGGAAGTTAGCCAGTTTTCTTAAGCCTAACATAGATAAACAATCATCTAATACAACTAACAACACACTAATAACCAATAATCAATAACTAGGTTTCATTAGATCTAAGCAAACACAAGATAAATCTAGCCTAACATGTTAAACAAAAGACAAGAATAAGATAGAATCAAACAACACATAGACATATTGAATGATTAATTGATAACTTATCTTCAATGTAACATGGAAGATCTCAAGGCAAAAAGCCTTGAAAGAGCTGCCAAATTCGTCCTAGGGTTTTCACACACAAAGTTCCCCAATAAGTTCCACACTAATGACAAAGAATTGCAAAACTATATATAGATTTTTAGATCTGACGGCGTCACGTTATGGAGTGTGACGCCGTCACCTTGCCGCTTTTAGGGTTCTCGGATGACCTTCTTGACGCCGTCCCTCTTTAGCTCTCCAAAATCCATTCTGGCTTATCAAGGCTTGACGCCGTCAGACTATGAACGTGACGCCGTCCCTCTCTAAATTAAGCCGTGACGACCTTGATTAGATTAAAGCGTGACGCCGTCAGAATTTCCATGCAATTTCTCTGGCTTATCATGAGTAAATTTCACATCCACCACTTTTGCCAAGCCATGACGCCGTCCAGGGTTAATCCTGACGCCGTCAAAGGTAACTTCCAGCAAGATTTTGAGCCTTTGTCGTTTTCTTCACTTTTATGCTCCAAAAACGTCCAAAATGCTTCCTTTTCCAGATTTCTTCTCAAAAGTACCTAAAATGACAAAAGGAACGATTTAGGGCAATATTTGATCAAATAAATACGATTTAGGGCTTAAATGACCCCTTAAAAGCGGTACACTTTTCGCTTCATCGATAATTATCTCAAGAAAAATCCCTATAAGTATGCTTCAGAATAACGGTTTTACCCCAACGGCTAGAAATTAATTACTGACAGATTTTTACAACGGCTAGTTGAGCCGTACCAACTTTTAACTAACAGTACAAACTGCTGGAAAATTTTTATTGAGCCGTATGAACTTATTGAAAAGATTTAAAATACCATGGCTCAAATATAGTTTTTAGCAAACTATCAGCTATCAACGGATTTGATATGTCTTTACCAATAGCCGTTTGCTTTGGACTAGCCACAAAGAACTTGTCTCACAATATAAAAGTATATGACTAACATTGCACTCAAAAAGAAAAATTAATTTCCTTGTGGAACCCAAGCCAAAACAGACTTAGGCTTTCCTCTTGCATCAACATAATTCATTCTTTTCAAAACAATTTTAGCACCATTGGGTTTGATGGGTCTCCAAACCCAACATGCTGATGCATTCACTCCAGTACCCATATTT
This sequence comes from Artemisia tridentata subsp. tridentata, assembly GCA_021014915.2. Lineage (NCBI taxonomy): Eukaryota > Viridiplantae > Streptophyta > Magnoliopsida > Asterales > Asteraceae > Artemisia > Artemisia tridentata. The sequence goes on along the minus strand of CP139501.1, from coordinate 153,556,018 downwards.
CCCTTAGCAGTGTTTTTATTAACACCAGTACCAATTACTCTGCTAGCAGTTGGAACTGCTGGCTTGGTAGTTGTTACCTTGGGTTTCCAAACTTGGTTTTTCACTACTTCTCTGTGATAAAAGGTTCTGTTGCCAATCTTTTGTGCTGGTTTAAAAACTATTTGTGCACCTTGAACTGTTGGCCTTGGGTGAACAGGTCTAATAGGTCTGACAGTTGGAACTGCTGGTCTATCAGTATGAACTTCTCTTGGTCCAGACCTCAAAAGAACTGACCTTGGTATCATCTTAGCATTTGTAGGGTGAGAGGAAGGTCTTACTGAGTTCACCCTAGGGGTTGAATACCTGGTTACCCATTTATCACAAAAGGCTGCAAGATGGTCAAAGCTACCACAGGTGTAACAAGCTTTCCTATAGCAGACAAAATCATCACCTAGTTGGTGAGATTTGAGATCATTCCAATTCCTTTGGTTACCTCTGGGCTTGATTGTGGTTCTATACATTTCTGCATACCTAACTGTTGGTCTAAAAGGTTTAGCATTTGATCTAGGCCTAATAGTCTCAGTTTTAACCATCTTTGGAACTTTTGGTTCCTCCACTTTAACACTAATAGGCTTAACCACAGCCTGATCATCCTCATCATCAGAAGTCCAGTCCTCAATGGTTGGAGCTTCTGAGTCCTTAGCTAAGGACACCTTATCCTCAGAAAGTGAGGCATCACTTGCACTCTCATACACAGGTTTATCAACTACATTCTCTTTAGGTTGAGGGCCATATTTAAGCTCAGGTAGTTGAAATTCAGGAAGTCCTGTGTGTTCTAGGTCTATGACTGGGGGTGTTGGAATTCCTCTATAGGGAGGTGGAACTGACTTAAAACCTAGGCCTGACTTAGCTTTATTGAGGATCTGACACTGAACAATCTTACTAACACCCTGAGTTGCAAATTCTAGTGTGTCAACAGTCATTTGAATGTTCTGATTTGCTTTCTTAGCCTGATCCAGCTCATGTTTTAACACACTAATCTCATTTTCTCTAAACATTAAATCTCTCTTAAGAATAGGTACAGTATCACTAAAAGTAGACTCATTTTCCTTATAGTGAACTATCTGTTCTTCTAATACAGCCAAACCTCTCTTATGATTTGCTAAATTAAAAGCAGTCTGGTTTAGCTCTATTCTCTGATTATCATACTGTTTTCTAAGTGTTTCTAATTCTTTTAATGCATCACATGATTTAGAAAATTTAGAAACTTTTACCTTAGAGTCTGAAAATGCCATCTTCTTCTTAATCAAATTCGTCTGGATCTTCTAAAACAAAGTATCAGCAACCTGGCTCTGATACCACTTGACCGGATCTACACACACTCCTTGTGTTAGATAGATACTTTGAATGATGTCTAGTCTAGCACGCGGAATTTAATAGCTAGCAATTAGAAGATCTATTTGTTTGTTGTTTCGTATGATTTGTATGTAACAGTGAATAAACAATGAAAACAATAATTCAACTTCAAAGATTCAATATTATTAATGAATAATACGAGTACTCTTAATTAGTACTAGGGTTTACAACCTTGAATCTTAACAAAAACTCTATCTCTCTTAATTCTCTAAAATCGTATATAACCTTAAACCTAGGAGATCCTTTTATAGACTAAGGATTCCTTTACAAGATAACTATCACCTAGTCGTATAAGATATACATAATATCTTTTCTATAATTATCTTTTACAAAAACATAAACAGTACCAACTTCTTCATATAACCTTACTAACTGTTCTTGTCTTCAAAACTCATCAGCAATACTAACTTCCATATTCAGCCGTACTAACTGCTTAAGCTTAATTCCTAACAGTATGGTTTTAAATTCATAAACAAAGGGACCTGAACGTGATAAAATCTGAATCATAACATAAGCTAAGGGTTTGGTTTAACCTAACATGTTTTGCTCCTAATTCATTTGAAACACCAATCCAAGATTCTTTTAAACCTGTGTTATGAATACTTACTATTTCACATGTGAAACCCTAAAACACATTAATGAATGAGCTAATAAGTATTTAAAATCCGTTATGACTTTAATGAACGTATAAGTAATATATGATTATAATTCGTGTAGATTATCTGAAGAAGGAGTGATCCACCTTTCCTTGTGTTCTTTTTCCATTTGCTTTCAATTCCTAAAGTACAGATATTCTACCTTTTATCAGTAAGGGTTTTTCTAATGACTTGTTTCGTTATGATAAGGTTTGATTCGTTCGTGACTTCAATATTCGCATTTGAACCCTTTGATATTTTGTAATTCATTAGATATTATGACTTGTATGAAAAACCTTTTTGAATATATATCTTAATGAAGGTTTTGAGAAATACTATTTTTAAAATGATTTCTATGAATACGAGGTAACACCACTTTTTATATGAAGGTTTAATGACTCTTATCAAAACGGCTTTTAAAATAATACTTTCATGAAAACAACATTTAAATGATTTTCATAATTACATAATCTGGTTGTACTCTATCCTTAAGGATTTCTCATGACTCATTGTTTCCTGATATTTGTTATTCTTTGATCCGTATTTGTTTAGTTATTTGTTTGATTATTCGTTTCATGCTATATTCATTTCATACAGCTATCACCTTAGTTGGACAACTTATAATTGTCCCTTATTATTATATTGTATATTCTTTGCCTGTTATGTGGCCCATATTTGTAACCAGTCATGGGGGATCCATAGCTGTGCCATTGATGCACCAATGGTATTGACGCTATCTGTGGAGGTGGGTTTTTGTCCACAGTGTTCCCATTTATTTATATTGCTATATATAGCACACCTGGCCCGTGTATATTTGATGCGTGCGTATATCGTTGTAGAATAGATTATATTATCAAGTTTTAAATTTATATTTAGCCGACTTATCCTATAACACACACTAACGAGCAGTGTACCGGATCAATGTAGCTAGTTGGTAATTAGAATGTCGAACACTAAGAGTGGAATGTTAACACCTAGATATCTATCAGTATTTTAATTCTAAGTTAGTTCTAATGCCCTAATCTAACGCAATGGGGTTTTTCAGCCTGAGAGACTGGCACAATTGTGTAGATTAGATAAAACAGTAAATAAAACTAAGAGAACAAATAAAAGAATGGCAAACACGAACACATATAGAAAATAAACACAGATAAGAGGTCGAGCCGATAGTAGGAAAACTTGTCACACGTTTAAATGCTTAGCTGTATAAGATGAGCGCAAAAATCTATTCTCTCTCAGTAGAGTCTTAGTTACAGGCGTGTAAACACTTAATGATTACTAGGTTTATTTATTATATATCCCTTTTACAGGCTTACATTAACTATGCAAACAATGTTAATGAAGTAATTGCGCGAGCCTACATTGACAAGCCACGATAAATCCTAATACGTAATCAAAGCACATGCATAAAGAAACCAAATAAACACCAAATACTCTTTATAACAGCTAGAAAATATTAAGCCCAATCAAATAGTGAAAAAGACACTAACTCAACCATTAACAGATTGCTAATACAAGTAAACGAGTTTTTATTTGAATTAAATTACTAGCAGGACCTTCTTACTGCTCTGAATTCTTCCTTTAGGTTGTGTCTTGTGCTGCCAATTCATTTGTTTTCTTCTCATTAGGGTTTGTGTTGCACTTCTATATATATATATATATATATATATATATATATATATATATATATATATATATATATATATATATATATATATATATATATATATATATATATATATATATCGAATGTGGCTGTCGAATGGGATTTATATAGTTTCTGTCAGCAGGGTCGATACGGCATATCAACTGAGTTGATACGGCGCATCTAGGTAACTTCGCGTGGGGTCAAAGATTATAATATTTAGTAATATTCATACACTGTCATAAGATACGGCGTACCTTCAGTCTTCATGCGGCGCATGTTCTTCAGTATCTTGGATTGTCTTGGTGAAATCTTGAGATTGATACGCCGCATATCGGGAATGTCATGCGACGTATCTGGAGTAAAACAAGTCAGATCTTCTCGTTGACCAAGGTTTCATATACGGCGTATGAGATAAATTCCATATGGCGCATGCTTCAAAGTCAGGCTGTTGATCCCAGTAGAATTTCTTAGCTTGTAAGGGTTAGTTATCTTAGATAAATCTAAAACAACTAAGTATAGAAACTGCCTTGAAGTTTATCAAACACAATGCGAAATCTTGTATTTGATCTTAAGAAGAACTTTGTATACAGTAAACAAGAACACAAGTATATGAAACTAAACACTTCAATATTATTGATATAATACGAATACTCAAAGAATTAGGGTTTACAACCTTGAACTTCTATGAAAAACACGTATTCAGATATCTATCTCTATACCCTAGGACCTCCTTTTATAGACTAAGGAGTCCTAGTCGGCATACAATGACTTGCTATACAAGATACATCTTTATAGAATCTTTTTTATACTTATCAAGACATACTATACATAATAACCGACTCTAATACTCCTGCAACATTAATAATAAATCAGCAACATTAACTCTTTGTTCTGGCAACATTAAATCTCTAGCAGAATTAACTTAGTACTAGCAGTACTAAGTTTTCTTCTAGCAACATTAACTACTTACTGTAATTTCTTGAATATCTTCATCATCACTAGCAGTAGTAAAATACACCAGCAGTAGTAATATTCGTAACTAGCAGCAGTAATGACTTGAATCATTTTTCTTATAATACCTAAGCAGTTGTAATCACATGATCAGCAATATCTCTAAAACCCAACAATCCTCCCCTAAACTTGATATTTTCTTCTAAAATCATCAAGTTTCCTTCAAAGCTTGAACCTTCACCAGGAGGATGCTTCAAAACACTTAATTTTGTTTCTTTTCTTTGGGTGTGAGAATGCTTTCCATCTTTTTAAGTAGCTGATATGCTGTTTCATCATAAGAATACTGAATTTGGAGTCTGTTCTTTTCATACAACATTTGATGAACAATGTCTTTCTGATATTGTAGAGGGTAATCTTTCTCTACAAGCATGTAAATTGTCAGACCATGTGCATTCAAAACATGAACTCCACAAGACTGATAAAGCTTCCAAGACAAAATTGTGTTGTGTTTTAGTCTTCTCCACTCTTCATCTTCATGATGTGGTTCAAACATCACCTTAAAATATCCCCATATGCCTTTATCATATATTTGTTCTGGCCTGTTATGACCAAATTTATCTTTATACAGCTTTCATAGAGTTTCCATATCCTCTCTATCAAAATGATGTACTATCTGTAGAAAACTAATAAATCTCACAGAGCTTCCACCAACTCTTTTAATATCCCAATATGCTGTCTTACCATGTATTCTTGAAGTAAAAGCAATTGTTGGAAGTTTGATCTTGAAAGGAACAACATCAATGACTTCTTCTTCATTAACCTTTGCATGTTTAGTAAGTGCTTGCATTTTAGCTACATCATTTTCAACTTCAGCTTGCTCTAGCTCATGCTCCTCTTGCTCATAAACTTGCTCTTGTTCTGTTTCATCTGCCTTATGCTTTTTAGGCACATCAGAGTCCAACTGATCACCTGCTCTCTTAGAACTAGAACTTTCCTCTTTCTTCTCCACTACCATCTCTGTCTCCATAGGCACAAAACTGCTTAATTCTCTTTTAGCTTGTTCATAAAGCTCTTTAATCTTACAATCATCAAAATGAGATAGAACATTTAGTTTCCAACCCTTCATGTTCTTCAGATAATGACTCATGAACTTCCTTCTTTGAGTTTTAGTGGGTGGTCTATTCATCCTTGCCTGTAATCTTTGTGCAACATAAATCTTTCTTTTCTGTTCAAAGAACTCTTTTAGCAATCTAGCCCTTTCATCAATTGTATACTGTTCTTGCTCTTCATATTGAAGTTTTTGAACAAGTTCCCAATCAGCATCACATTGGGCTCTTTCATCATCCCATTCATTGATCAATGCTAGTTTTTGAGCTTCTTTGTCAACTGCAGCCCTTCTTTGTCCAGCAATAACCCTATTCTCTTCTTCAAATTCTGCAGCTAAAGCTTCTGCAACCTCTGCATCATGCTTTAGTTGTGCTGCTCTTGACATATGTTTAGCAGGTGATTCTTCAATAAGTACACTCCTTCCCTTTCCAGCGTACTGTGTAGGTTGTAGTTGTTTGGTTGTTTGGTTGTTGTTGGTATGAGTTCTTGAATGACAACTCCTTTTACTGGTGATTTTGATGTCTTCAACTAAATCATGGCTTGTGCTAAAACAGTTTCATCATTCATCAAATTAACACTAGCAGCAGAAACTATTTTTGTACCAGCAGCATTAAAATTTTCATTAGCAGGACTAACTGGTACTTCTTCAACATTAGCAGTAGAAACTACTTCAGTAACATTAACTTTTTCTACTTCATTCACCAACTTTTCAGCAACATTTGTACCCTCACCAACACCTAATTCAGCATCAATAGCAACCATATTCCCTGCTTTATCAGCAACAACATAATCATTCTGGTCATCACTAACATTTACCTCATTTTCATCACCATCACCCATAGCAGCATCAAATTCAGTATCTTCCCTTGCAACCATTCTCTCATCCCTCCCCCCTGTTTGGGAGCATCCTCTTTTAAAACCTTGAGAACATCTTCAGAACTGGAGGATTCAACCCTTTGAACGGTACCCACCTTTTTCAATCTTTTGAATATATGTGCTCTTGACCTCTTTCTCCCTTCCAAATATTTAACCCTGGTCTTCAACCCCTTGATTTCAGCACCCTGAGAAGTTGTAAGTTGTTGGAGGTCAAGAACATCTTTTGTCAATTTGGTACATTTATCCATCAATTCCTTTATAAGTTCCATGTTGCCCTCATCACTTTGGAGTGTGTTACCTCTCCCGAGTGGTGAATCATTAGGCAAGTTAGGCATAGCCTCAGACCTAGCCTGAGCATCTACACCCCCCATGTTTTCCGTTTGGCAAGGAACTTGATTCATTAGAAGTTGCCTTAGATTGGGTCTTACTTATGTTACCACTGCCCTGCTCTGCTACTAAGCTAGAAGCAGTAGTGGTAGCCCTTTCTAAACTGTGACCCCTCTCCTTATGCATAGCCTCATCTGCATCCATACTAGCACTAGCCTGAGGTAGCTGAGTGCCCTTTTTGGTGAATCTACGAGCATAAGTCTTTGCTGGTTGAGAAGTGGAAGGTAAAAGTGTGGGTGTGTGATGGGTATCAGCTGGGATTGCTGAACCTTCACCATGAATTTGACCTAGTTCCAACATTGTTTGAAACAATGGTGTAACTATGCCTGAAAAATCATTTCCCTCTCTCTTCATGTTAGCAAAAACCTTTTTTTAGTATGAGAGAGAGCAGGATAAACTTTGTTATGAACTTTCTTATTTGTAAATTGTTTGTCCATAAGAAGTTTCAAAAACCTTGGATATAAGTAATATTTGTTTGAAGAAATATCCAAGCCCTTAACCACGCTATCAAAAATTAATTTTGAAAAATTGAATCTTTGATTTTTAGCCAAGCAGATAATGGAAGAAGCCATATTACTATTGAACTCATTCCCTCCAGTAGTCTTTGGACTAAGACACTGTAAGATAGTGTGTATTAAGAATTTCCACTGTGGAGAGAAGATACCTTTTGAAAATTTTACAGAATTACTTTGCCTTTCATACCCCATCAGTGCAAGGTTTTCAAAAATTGTAGAATTTGGAAGATTTTCAATTCTTTCAGCATCTGCTAGATTGTTAGGTCACCAAAATAGTTATCACACAATAATATAAGTAAGATAGAGATGAGAGAAAGAGATAAGGTAGAGAGAGTGGTCGATTATATCATAAGAGAGAATGACACAGGTTTGATAACATATATGAAATAACCAACAACTATAAGAGTATGTTACATGAAGTATTTATAGGTAAGGAAGCTAGGGCAACACTCCCTTTTCCTTCCTTGTTCACGAAATGGGCCTTAAGCCTAGGCCTATGGGCTTACATCATAAGCCTAGACATAATCATAAACATATAAGCCTTATAACTAAGCAACCTATTACAAAACTTAATGACCGAAACTTGATATTAATTAAACGTGTTCCTAACATAGATGAAGAATTCCCCCAACAGATGCCTCAGTAATGAGAATCTTCTGCCCATCCACAAGGATATGTATCTGTGTTTCCCCATCAATAGTTTTGACCTTAGCAGTAGCCCAAAACTGTTTGATGTTGGTAATATATATGGTAGGATTTACTATTAATGCATACTTAATATGAGTAGCATTGAGAAAATCAATGATTTCAGTAAACCCTTCACTTTCTCTGGGTTTTTACAAAAATGCGATCATGTTATCTTGGTCTAAAAAAGACAGAGTCGACATTATGAATTATGAAAAATTGTGTAGGGTTTTGCGGGGTTTTGCAATTAATTGATAAAAATGAGGCAGGGTTTATGTTTGAGAGAATTTTGATCGGATAACAACACTTGTGTGAATATTTGAAGGATATAAACCCTTAATCGTTCATATTTCTAAAACAGTACCATGTACTCTCAAACATAGCAGTATAAACCTAGCAGCACTAAGTTAGGCTTAGCAGCACTAACTTATGCTTAGCAACATGAAATCAATTTCCACTCCTAACAACTTATTAATCAGCACTCTTAACACTTTTCTCAGCTTATCCTGCAAAAGATTAGTCCCAAAAACACAAAACCACAAACATAACATAATTTACAATAATCACATCATCAATTATACTTAGCAGTACTAAATATAACTGGCAACATTAACACAGCAGTTTTAAGTAAAATAGCAACACTAAGTATACTTAGCAGTAGAAACAATTTATTGACCTAATAACAGTACAAATTCTTATAAAACATTACAAAAACATAAAGAGATAAGCATTTTCAAAGATTTAACATTCAAATACTGGCAATCAAAAATTGAAATCTACCCACATCAAAAGCTTTTGTGAGCAAATCTGCAACATTATTATCAGTATGGATTTTAACCAATTGAATTAACATTTTTTCATAGCAATTTCTTATAAAATGATGTTTTATCTCAATATGCTTTGTTTTTTAGTGATAAACAGAATTTCTAATTATACAAATAGTACTGCTATTATCAATAAATATTTTAATATGTATAAAATTGTATCCATAATCCAACAATTGATTTTGAATCCAGAGCACTTATCTATATGTTTGTAGTGAGTTCAGAAGTCAAAACTATAGTGGTTTTAATGTTCTATTTACTTAATTTTCTTGTTCAGGCCGGTTGCAAAATATACGAATAATCGATGCATCTACTCACGTAAACGTCTATTAAGACCAACATCTATACTAAATTTGAATTAAGTAAAACGTATAGTTAAATCTTGTCTGTAACCTTTGAACTTCCTAACTATGGGCTAAACGTACCTGGAAGTGATTATGAAGTAATAGGAGTAAAGAACACTCCGTCTTAATTACCGATTACGGTATCCATCCGGGCGGACTTCTTGGTAATCATAATGCGGAGGGAACGATCATGCAGGTTGTTGGCCGTTAGGTCGTAGCCGGTGGGCAGTGACACGAACCTAGTTCAGGACATGGACAAATGAACTAGCTCCTAATCTCCTTTATATAATTTGTCCTTAATTACGTTCACCCATGATTATTTATAACGTACGTGTAGGTTAATTTGGTGGATAGTTTTGCTGAGCTTTCAACAGCTTCAACTTGTGTTTTTAAAAGAAAAGAACTCTCATTCAAACAAAGTTATACAAGTTGAAATGTAGGATAGGACGGTAATTATTTATCAGTTGTAAAAGATTTGGTAAACGGCTTTTTGATAATTAAATATATTTAATAAACATATAAAGTCTACATCAACTAGATATGCTTGCTTGAAATAATGTTCCTCTAAAATATCTTGCACAAAGTCCCACTTCATCACGCACTGTAACCTATTGCTCAAAAAGTCAAATTCAAGAAAATTTGCTTTGAAGTGACACAAAAATAATATATATGGTGAATATACAAGTTTAGAAACAGTAACGAAGATTCTAGATCGGAAGAATAGTTAGAAGCGATGTTTTAAAACCCGGGTTGATCCGGCCGGTTCAACGGGTTGACCCGGCCGGTTCAACCGGTTGAACCGGGAACCGGTTGGGAGACCGGGCCGGAGATAAACGTGTTTTTGGCTATTTCGGAACCGGATTAAACCAGCAGGTTTCTCACGACCCGGGTCGACCCGGTTTTGTGAAACTGGCCGGGTCAAGGCTTACTTTTATGTTTTTTTTTAGTTAACAAAAAACTCTTATATTCCCTAAGCTAAAATTGACCTTTTGTCCAAACCCTTTAATTTCCATCTCAAACCCTTTCATTTTATCATATAACTACTAAAATCTCACAAAACATATGAGTTGATTTTTAGTTTCTTTCTATTTACTTTACACAAATGTTGTTTCATTAAATGTTATTTACTTATTGCCTTGAAAAGTTTGGTTCTCCATTTGTTACTCGTTTTTATTGTTATTGAAAAGTTTGTTATTGAATGTTGTTTCATTAAATGTTATTTACTTATTTAGGGAGTAGTAATTTGTGTTGGATAACTGATTATGTATTACGAGACAACATTAGTCTGGCAACAGTTAATTAGGTGTGTTAACATTAGTCATGAAACTTAAAGTGTTAAACTAAAAAATTCGCTTTATTAAGCTTTTAGAAATAGAAATGTTTCATATGGAAGATACTCAAAGATGTGTTTGACCATTAGTATACGTGGTTGTAAGTAGTAAATGCACGTTTGATTTGCTTACTTAGCGGTTCTCAGATTTGAGGTTTCTCGATTTGATCATCCTTCCATGTTGTTACTCTACTAAAGGATACTACAGGTTACCACTTTACCATGATAGTTTCTTTTGTACTAAAGGATTTTGAATTGCGATGCACGGGTTTGTTCACTATAAAGAATCATGAGCTTTGCAAGGGTTATGTGTATTTAGTTACTATAACATTTATTTTTATAATTATAATTGTTCAATCAATAAAACTCATAAACATTTATCATTATAATTATAATTGTATACTTTCAATAAAACTCATAAATGATTGTTCATAATCATTTGCTCAATCAATAAAACTCATAAACATTTATTATTATAATTATAATTGTATACTTCTAAATTTAAAAAGACCATTCAATTTCGAGTATGACTCTTTGTTTGCCACATTAAGTAGCAATAATTTGATAAACATGGCTTTGTAAGTGATCGAATTTTCAAGTTTTATTAAAATAAATATCAAATCATGAGGATAACTTTCATAATGCATTACATTCATTATTCTTTTATGTCTTAAGAAAATATAAAGTCTTGTCTCATCTAATTGCATTTGTTTGCTTTTGACGTAGATAGACCCAATACTTGCAACTAAATTATAAGTAACAACTCGACAATTATCATGTGTTTTATTTCTTGTGGTCTTTTATTTAAGTTAACCTTGTTTTGTAATAACCATAACTAAATCTTAGGCAATCAATTATTACATCTTTTTTATTTTACCCCTATCTAAAATTTTACCTATGCTAAACCCATTCTCTTATGCTCCAACGTCATTGTCAACTGTGAAATAATTACTCTATTTGGTATTTAGTTTTAAAATGTGGAATTTTAATATCTCATTTTAGCTATTTGATTGTGACAAAGGCCGCACAAAGCATGTAAACCACTTTGTAACTTATCATTCAATAAATAATACATAAGTCTATGCCTTTTTACCATACTTTGCCCTTCAAATTCACTCAGAACAACTCTCAAATCAAAATGCGTCTCGCCGTCACTCCCCGTCACACCCGCATGCTGATACTATCTTTTACTTCCAAATTAATTGTCTTAAGCTCCCGTTTACCTCCACCATCCTCTGCCCTCTACTTCCCATAATACAACAACAGTGTGTGTCAAAAACAAATGACACATACTTGCTTTCTAGACCTTTATTATTCATTTATTTAGGACAGATGTTACATATTGAAGTCCCTTGTCTTTTCCCAATTTTTAATTACTTTTGGTTGTACATATGGCAAATGCTTTTATGCTTCTTTCCTTCGGTTTTAATACACTTTGTTTCAAAAGTCGTCATACAATATAAAAATTAGAAGTTTCCAATTTCTCAATTTTTGGCTCCAATTCAATTTCACTTTTTTTTTTTTTTTTTTTTTTTTTTTTTTTTTTTTTTTTTTTTTTTTTTTTTTTGCATCAACAGCAACGTATTCAATAAAATAATATACAACACAACTTGCAACTCATTCTTTAAGTATCGTGCGATGCACGGGCTTTGTTCACCGTAAAGAATATTCGGTTTTGCAAGGGTTATGCGTATTTAGTTATTATGCGTAGTTTCGATCGGGGGTACTCGACTGAATAAACGAAGTTTGTTTAAGTAAGTTTTTGTAAATAGAATTGTTTCAAGAAAAAAGTATCAAATACATGAGTGACTTTCTTCATCGTAATGCAAAACATGTTATTTCAAACACATAGTTTTTACTACATATCTGAATAACGTATGGAAAGAGAAGAGCCTCGCCTCGTTTAAAAGCATCGAACTCCACGTCCCATTACTTGAGCTTTAGTCCGTTACATAACTTGGGCCATCGTGTGACACTTGCTTAATAAATTCTATATACTTAATGAACTCATTAATTGTTTATAAAAGATAGTAAATATCAACATTTCATGAAACTTTAAAAGCTCTTAAAAGCTTTAAAATGAGGCTTTAGAGGTTTGATATGTTTGTGTTTGTTGGGATGAATTGAGCTTATGCCATTAATGCTCACATTTATGCATGGAACTCAATTGACCCGTGCGATGCAAGGGCTTTGTTCGCCCAAAAGCATGGGTACTTTATTTTTGATAATATCGCATATCATATTTATATTACACGTTGTTTCAAGGCCCAAGCGATTCACAGTTTCTATTTTTTGAGTGAAATTATTCCAAGCTAAAATGTCATATTTTTATATAACATATCTAATATCAAGTATGGCCTAGGTTGGGTTATTGACGGGTAACAACATAAAAAAATTACATGTGCATGTCATAAAATGGGTTATATCTCACAAAAGCAAAACATTTATTAGTGTTTATAGAAATCAATGCGAACTACGTTTTAATTAGTAACATCGAACTATTATATATAGCTTATTCGGTGGTGCATCCTAGCGTCAATATGTGGGTACTATATGAGGTTGATTTCAAACAATGGGTTCATATATAACATATTAAGATATCGATTTGATATCTATATAGTCAAGTTACCAAACATATAAGATCAACTAAAATGAAAGACAAACACATGATTCGTTGCCATTTAATCAAACACTTATTACACATACTATTTTACGTATTTGAATTAATTTTTCTCACACATTTTATACTTAAAAATCCTTAAGACAAATATTATGATTTTTATTACATATTTCACAATTAAAGACCGGGAAAAAATCCGTGGAAGCCATTTAGTAAGCATGAAACTGAAATTTTAAAAATATCATTAAAAGGGCTCTTCACACTAAGGCAAGTTTATTAGCACAAAATAAAAAGGCTCTTCAACTCATCCTAATAACTAATTCTTTTTAAAGAAGAAAAACAAAAATGTCATATCCCATGTGGTGGACAATCCAAGGATTTTAAATATAAATTTTAAGTTTTGGTAACGGATGTTTGCTTCTCCTTTACTTCAAGTGCTAAGCTTTAGATTTTACGTAGAAGAGTTTGCTGAGTGCTAACTTCATTTTATATTTTAGTAACAATCTTTTTTATTTATAAACAAATATTTTAATTATTTAATCTTTTAGTAAGCATGAATAAGTGCATCAAAAGACACCACAAACAATTTAAACACAATAAATGCGATAAATATTGCAAAACGTAAGATATTAAAAGTAGAAGTGTGACGTTTGATTTAGCACACATTTTAAGTGTTGTGTCATTTGAAGGCAAAGGTTTTGCAGGAAAAAGAAACACATACAAATGGTTCATGCATATTAAGAAACCATCTATAATGACATATCACTGTTTATTTCAAAATATAGGTATTAAAAGTAGAAGTGTGATGTTTGATTTATCACACATTTTAAGTGTTGCGTCATTTGAAGGCAAATGTTTTGTAGGAAAAAGAAACGCATACAAATGGTTCATGCATATTAAGAAACCATCTATAATGACATATCACTGTTTATTTCGAACTATCTAGCAAGACGTAAGGTATTAAAAGTAGAAGTGTAATGTTTGATTTAGTACACATTTTAAGTGACACAAAACTTATAGGAGTTTTTTGGTTAAGCATTGTGTTTTATAAACAAAATTAACTAAATGAGCATCTTCAAAATTATTTGATTTATAATACCATTATTTTTTTTTCATGCACGGCTACAATGATCCACACTTTTTTTCTGTGACGAACATTGATTTACTTCTCGTGATCACTTTTATCAAATAATCACTCCCTATTTTTAATCACAAAATATCATACCTATTCTCTCAATTAATTTTAAACGTTATCCCTATTTATCATTGGTTAGGTTTACTTGTAGTTTTTTTTTGAACGAAATGTTTACTTGTAGTTGGTGTTGATGTTTTCATTGGATTCTACAACATTATCTCCTCGTAATAGAAAATTGATAGATTTAAAGCTTTGAAATTATGGGTTTAACTGTCACCATTTACTTTTGATTTGTATATACATAATATATAGATGTATCCATTTGAATCGGTTGACAATAACTATCTTGGCATATTCTGTTTTATTTACTTCTCTTGATCACTTTTATCAGATAATCACTCCCTATTTTTAATCACATAAAAACAATGTAAGTAAATAGTGGATGATCTAATGTTTTTATAAAAGGTAAGGTAATCATGTTTTATATAACCATTTTATGTGATCTTGGTTGTAGTGATTGATCATTTTAATGTTACCTAATTATGTTTTATACCAAGTTAAGATAAAAGATAACTCGAATCTACCCATTAGTAAGCATTTACTGACAGCCTTGACTCTGTTATTTGTGACAATAATAAACTACCGCTTCTCATGATAATAAATAACCAAAGTTATGCATCCCTCATAATACCAGTTCCACCATTAGATGGAATGCTCATCAGAGTTATCATAAATCATATGCTTAGTCATGAAGCAAAAAATAAAATTTTTGATTATAGAATCGACAATGTGCACGAAAGGATAGATCTGTAATGGCATGAAACATGTTTTTTAATATAGCAAAACATAGGGCTGCTGATTCTATCAAAGATTCGTACTGTTGGTGAAGTTTAAGGTGCGACTTTGTACTACTAGTTATAGCAGTTTGTACTGCTATCAATCGAGGTTTGTAATGCCCGTGTTCGCTTTGTACTGCTCGCGACCACAACTTTGTACTGCTACCGAGAACTACGTTTGTTGTACTGCTGCATATATCAACTTAGTACTGCCAAGATCCACTTTGTACTGCTCGTGTAACCTGCATCGTCATCGTAGCTTTGATAAATTCTTGGCTCCATCGCTTATATAATAGCAAAACATCATTAATACCCAAAGATCATGTTGAAAATAAAACAATGTAAGTAAATAGTGGACGGTCTAATTTTTTTTAAAAGGTATGGTAATCATGTTTTATATAACCATTTTATGTAATTTTGGTTGTAGTGATTGATCATTTTAATGTTACCTAATTATGTTTTATACCAAGTTAAGATAAAAGATAACTCGAATCTACCCATTAGTAAGCATTTACTGACAGCCTTAACTCTATTATTTGTGAAAATAATAAACTACCGCTTCTCATGATAATAAATAACCAAAGTTATGCATCCCTCATAATACCAGTTCCACCATTAGATGGAATGCTCATCAGAGTTATCATAAATCATATGCTTAGTCATGAAGTAAAAAATAATATTTCTGATTATAGAATCGACAATGTGCATGAAAGGAGAGATGTGTAATGGCATGAAACATGTGTTTTAATATAGCAAAAAATTGGAGGCTATATTAATTTATTGTATTTCGTATAGTAATGGTTATACAAAGATTCTAGAATGGATATATTAAAACAAATCAAGTATTTTTGAAGTAAATTATCGACAACTTATGTAGGATTATAAAGGGTATTTTTTAATCTAGTATTTTGTATCTTCTATTCAAAGTGGTACAATGGCTTTAATTTGCACGTTAATTCTTCTCTATAATAGCAAAACATCATTAATACCCACATATCATGTTGAAAATAAAACAATGTAAGTAAATAAACATGCCTTGTTGCTTGTTGTAGCTGGTGGCTCGTGATTGGAGCAATTCTTTGGCAGCGCATCACCACAAAGACCTTCATTATAGCAACATATATTGATGGAGTGTAGGACTGTAATTGAGGTCTTATAAAAAGAATCTTTACATACATAATTATCGATTATCTGCAAGTTAAACATAGCATGCATTGCATGGTAGCAAATTAAACATAGCCATCATCAAGTTTATAACAAAACAAACCTGCTCACCAATCGTTGTTGAATTTGGAGAACCATTGTTAGCTTGATCGTTGTTGAATTTGGAGAATCATTGTTAACTTGAAATCATTAGAACCATTGTTAACCTGAAATCCTTTTTAACAAAATGTTGTTGGATGGACAGTTATTTATACTTGAATGTGCTTATGTAACTTATGAATATGAAAAGACTAACTAATGTCACTCATTTTAATTACATGACCTTTCATTTATAAAAGCTATTAAAAGCTTTTAAATGGAGCTCTTGATTAATGATGCATGTACTAAATTCATTAGCTTAAACTACATATGTGAGTTTCTTAGCTTGTGACATTAATGCTCACATTCAATATGGGAGCAACTTGCAACCCATTATAGTTAGATTCCCGAATATTCAAACATAGCTCTAGGTTTAATTATTGTTTTGGGTTGAATTTGGGGTCTTAATGTGTTGTTTGGGTGTTATGTTATTAAGGTTAACTCATCTCATCTTCTTTTTCATAGAACCGGTTTGACCCGCCGGTTGAACCGGTAACCCGGTAACTTGGTCGGGTTGATTAAAAAACCGGGTTTTAAAACATTAGTTAGAAGACAAGAGATTATATAGTGCAAGCCAGTTGCGTGATTTTAAGTTTTTAACTCCTATTAAACTTCAACATCACGCGAATACATCTCTAAAATAAGTAGCCTTTCGTATTCTACGATAATTTTTTCTGAAAAAAGATGAAAACGGAGCATGACTAAATAAAACAAAATTTTATGTCTCAAATAGGTAAATAAAGATAGAAATGTTAACCGAGCAAAGAATCGCAAAAATAATTCTTGATCTCCACACTCTTAAGCAAGTGTCGAAAACAAATAAAACTTTATCACATTGTTAAATTGTTGTTGAAAGTAAATATAATAACATTGTTAAATACATATTTTGAGTATATTGAGTTGACATCCAGTACAAAGTAAACGGTAAACATATAGACTAAATTATTACAACTATTAGTAAGCAAATTTTTACCACCCAAAAAAATTAAACGGGATTTGCTAGACACAACCCAACGGGTTTTTTTTAAGCATTCTATAATAAAAAAAATTAACATTTAATAAACATCAATCATTCCATAGTGAACATAACTTACCATTTTTAAAATGACTAAAAATATATAATTATGAAATATATTAGTTCATTAATTATCATATTTGTAAATTTGAAATTCTTAAACAAAACCCATAGGGTTGTGTTTAGCAAATCCCTAAATTAAAATCATTAATTTACTTTCAACTGCCTACAATTTCCTTTTATTTAAATACCACTAGTGTCCAATCTTAAATAAAAGCATCCACTCTAATGCAAATAGAAACAGACACATAATTATTAAGTCTCACCCTTTAATAAATACAATGCTAATCATAATAAGATTTTGTAAAAAAGAGAATAAAATGATGGTGAAAAATGGTGTTAAATTTGCATTTGATTTTGTCAATCTTCCAATTGATTCTAAGCAAGCGGGTCTATCCACGAATTCAGGTATCTTCTTATTCTTTTTGTAACATTTTGTGAAATTTCTCGAAATTTTCTTAATAGAAGTTTAATTACGGAGTATTTTTGATGTTTTTATATGAAGGCATCGGATGAACGGCTCGTGTTCTCCATTGAAGCCAAATTTGATCCATCTGATGTCGAGTTATTGGAGCATCTAACAGAAAAATGTGGAGTTGAGATGTAAAACCCTAAAATTCGGATTTTACATTTTCTAATTAACCTAAGTTTTGATATAATTTAAAACATGTACCTAAACTATATGTTATATTATGAAATACATGTAATGATAATTAACCTAAGAATCTATATAATAATAATAAAGTTTGTTACTACAAAATCTTTCCTAATTCTCTACAAGTTATATCACACGTTTTGGAGTCCATATACCATACGACTCATATCATGCAATCACACAATCTCAGCCCATGATTTTCGCAATTAAGATCAGACACAATATCAAATCATAATTAATATGCAATTACCACTTTCCTAAAACTATCTACGCTCCCCCTTTCCTCTGCTTTAATATTCGGTCCTCATCTTCCCTCCTTCTTTCATACGATATCAAACACAAACACACAAGTTCTTGCTATTCTTTTTCTCTCAAGACACTTAAGGTTCGAAGGGTGTTGTTTTGGTGATCATACATGGGTTATAGGGCTGCAGTTGGGTATTGATTCGTAGGGTTGTGATTCATGTCTTGTTCTTCTCTTTTCTTTGTTTCGTAACAGCAGGTATCACCAACATCACCTCTTGTTCTTTTTGTCCATTCGACACATGCTTATATATATGATCTGAATATTAACAAACATCTAAACCTAAACGTTCACATGCTAAACCTATTCGTATAATCTGTTAATTTCGCTGCTATTCGTTAATATATAACCACTTGAATTCGACACAAGAAGTCATAACTTAACTATGCTAAAACTTGTGTATACGATCTGTTGTTTCAAGTTTCTAATCGACCCATTGTTCTGATCTGATTTGACCTAGTCTTTTTCGATACTAATCTGTTCTTGAAATCGTGCCTTCTAAATCTGGATTAGAACCTAGAACAATTCATATGGGGCGTACTTCTTTAATACGTGATGATTAGGGCTCGTTGTAGGTTGTTTGTGTCGTTATTTTATGTGCATGCGTATGGTGTGTGTGTCGACATGTAGGGATGTTATATGTGTATAATCTTGAATAATAAACCTATAAAACATGTATGTACGATCAGATCTAAAAAGGATTAGACATAGGTGATTGTTTTGGTCTCGTTAAGTCCCATGTGTGCTCGTTAATTTTGATGTCATGAGTATACTTGTGCGTGTGTTAAACAGATAGTTGTATAAGGTCTTAGAAACTTGCTAAAACCTGATTTGAATAAGGTCAAAGGGACGTGGTATTGGTTTGGTTAAACTTAGGTAAATTTCTGTCTCGCTTTCTATGTTGTCCAAAATTTGGGTCATATTGAATGGGGTCTTAACTGAGGATGCCAACGTGTTTTTTGGTGATTTTTGAGTCTAAACACTAGTACTACTTGTCTACTTTTTGAAATACAAAATATATTGCAATTAGAGGTTGGTAAGTAAGCTTTTTGATTTTTGGAACATAAGTTATCAAAATTGTGAATATGAGTCTGAAAATCAGTCTATGTTTTTTATTTTTAATAGCCAACCCGCAAGGAGTTAAGAGTTATCCTTTCGCAGGGGTGGTATTTATGTTATGTGCGAGTTCCTGGAATTTTTGTGGATTTTTCTGAAGTGTCTATATGGGTTAATTTTGGACAAACTTTCTGTATGTATGTGTAGTTAACTTTCTGGGTAAGTCTGAAAATATGATTTTTGAAATGGTACTTGCCTTATGAAATAAAATCTAGATAAACTACAGTAATTACCTAACATGTATAAGTATCTATGATAATTATTTGAGCACCGCAGTAATTACATAAGTATGGTTTTAAATTCATAAACAAAGGGACCTGAACGTGATAAAATCTGAATCATAACATAAGCTAAGGTTTGGTTTAACCTAACATGTTTTGCTCCTAATTCATTTGAAACACCAATCCAAGATACTTTTAAACCTATGTTATGAATACTTACTATTCACATGTAAAACCCTAAAACACATTAGTGAATGAGCTAATAAGTATTTAAAATCCGTATGACTTTAATGAACGTATAAGTAATATATGATTATAATTCGTGTAGATTATCTGAAGAAGGAGTGATCCACCTTTCCTTGCGTTCTTTTTCCATTTGCTTTCAATTCCTAAGGCATAGATATTCAATCCTTTATCAGTAAGGGTTTTTCTAATGACTTGTTTAGTTATGATATGGTTTAATTCGTTCGTGACTTCAATATTCGCCTTTGAATCCTTTAATATTTTGTAATCCATTAGATATTATGACTTATATGAAAAACCATTTTGAATATATATCTTAATGATGGTTTTGAGAAATGCTATTTTTAAAATGATTTCTATGAGTACGAGGTAACACCACTTTTATGATGGTTTAATGACTCTTATGAAAAAGGCTTTTAATAGAATACTTTCATGAAAACAATATTTAAATGATTTTTATAATTACATAATCTGGTTGTGCTCTATCCTTAAGGATTTCTCATGACTCATTATTTCCTGATATTTGTTATGCTTTGATCCGTATTGGTTTAGTTATTGGTTTGATTATTCGTTTCAGGCTATATTCATTTCATATAGCTATCACCTTAGTTGGAAAATTTATAATTGCCCCTTATTATTATATTATATATTCTTTGCCTACTATGTTGCCCATATTTGTAACTAGTCATGGGGGGTACATAGCCGTGCCATTGATGCACCAATAGTATTGACGTTATCTGTGGAGGTGGGTTTTTGTCCACAATGTTCCCATTTTTTTATATTGCTACATATAGCGCACCTGGCCCGTGTATATTTGATGTGTGCGTATATCGTGATCATATTAGCAAGTTTTAAACTTATTTTTAGCCGAATTATCCTATAAAACACACTAACGAGCAGTGCACCCAATGAATGTAGCTAAGTGGTAAGTAGAGTGTTGAACACTAAGAGTGTTGGGAATTAAATATTCTGAAGATTAGTATCAGGAATTAAAGGTTTACAAGATCAGTTCTGCTCAAGGAAATACACTAAGTATCATTCTACTGCTAATGCATTTCATTCTACTGCTAGCATTAAGATTCTGCTGCCGCAAACATTCTACTGCTGGTGCAACAGATACTGCTGCTAGATGGATAAGTGTCGAGTATTCTACTGCTGGTTGGATAAGTATACGAAGATATTTTGTACTAAAGTCAAGTATATACGGTAGATAATATCTTAGACAATGTGATCAGTCTTCATGTGGTTTACACAGAGCAAATTGTAAACACAGATACATGTTGTATCTTAATGACTGACACACTCAAACAAGTAGTTCGACAAGACTTATCATAATTGTAATGATCTCCTTTGTTTGTATAAAAGGGAGATCTTAGACTAGATATAGTGTGACTTAGATTTGTGCCAAAAATAGAACTTGAACATCTGTTAAGAGAAAAGAACAAACACAACAATATCATAAGTCATAAGAACATTAAGATTCAAGGTTTTGTAACCCTAGTGATAGTGAAGATCACTCGTATTATTTTGAATAATATTGAATCGTTTGGTGATAAACTTTCTTTGTTCATTGTTCAATATCAAACATAACTGTTCCATTTCCATAACCAAATAACCTTCTAAGTGTGATTAAGTAGATTCCGCATACTTAATCATATTCATTTAAAGTATCACATACACTCGTACTAAAGGACTAACATCCTTAATAGTGTATCGAAGTGTTCCTCGCAATTGGTATCAGAGCAAGGCTGATATCTTTGATTTAGAAGAAGAAGAAGAAGAAATGGACGTTGAATCTATTCAGACCAATGTTGCTGCAAAATTACCCATGCTCAAACAGAATGAGTTTGAGATGTGGAGGCTGAGAATAGAGCAGTATTTCCAAGTGCAAGACTATGCACTTTGGGAAATTATTGAAGATGGAAACTTTTACCAGCCTACAACCACTACATCAATAGTGGAAGGCATAGTGGTGACAACTCTGCAGATGCACCCAACATCTACCGAAGACAGAATAAAGAAGAAAAATGATCTAAAGGCAAGAAGCATGCTGATGATGACCATTCCAAATGATCAACTTTTAAACTTCAGCAAGTTCAAAGATGCCAAGTCATTATTTGAAGCTATTGTTGCTAGGTATGGTGGAAATGAAGCCACCAAGAAAACCCACAAGACTATGCTCAAGCAGAAGTTTGAAAACTTCTCCTCTACCAACAATGAATCTCTTGACCACATGTTTAATAGGCTTCAGAATATTGTGAGCCAACTTGCTATTCTTGGGGTTGAAATACCTCAAGAAGATTTGAACTCAAAATTTCTGAGAAGCTTACCAGAAGAGTGGGCTATACATGTTGTTGTCTGGAAGAATAAGCCAGACCTTGACACCATGGAATTAATAGACTTGTATAGCAACTTTAAGATTGTGGAACAAGATTTGAAGAAAAATGGAGGTACTAGTTCTAATACTGGGAACATGACATTTATGTCATCTCCTAGTACCTCAAATCCAAGTGAAGAGGTGAAAGTTGTTGATGGTGTTGGTGCTGCTAGTTCATCAAGCAGTACCATGGGTATTTTGGATGAGAAGACTTGTTGTGCATTTTTAACAAGTCGAAATGATGGGTCCATGCTCAATTATGAAGACCTCCAAGAGATCAATGATGATGATCTGGAGGAAATGGACCTAAAATGGCAAATTTCTCTTCTTAGCATGAGAGCCAAGAAGTTTTATCAAAGGACGGGGAAGAAGCTCATAATCAGCAATAATGATACTGCTGGTTTTAACAAGTCAAAGATAGAGTGCTATAACTGCCACATGATGGGGCACTTCTCAAGAGAATGTAGAAGGCTAAGGCAGCAAGATAGCAAGAATAGAGGTTTTGGAAGCAAATCCAAAATAGAACAGGTTTCTGAGCAAAACTCAAAAGCTATGGTAGCTATTGATGGGCTAGGTTTTAATTGGAGTTTCATGGCTGATGAAGAAGAAGATTCTTCACAGATGGCAATCATGGCTTTCTCTACTGAGGTACAAAATCATAAAGTTTGTTCTAATACTTGCACAACTCTTTCAGAACTACAAACTTTAATCAAACATTATGATGACCAAAAGAAAGTCCTAAGCAGAACTCAACAAGATTAGTAGATTATAAATGTGGTTTAGAATCCCTAGAGAAGCAGATCATTCATTACAAACAAAATGAATTTGCTTTTTCTGATGACAAAGCTCTTCTTAGACAAGACATATTCTTTAGAGATGCTGAAATTAAGCTTTTGGGAGAAGCTTATGATAGAATCAAAAAGGAAAATGGAAACATTCACTTGACTGTAGAAACACTAGAACATGCTTCTAGAGGTGTAACCAACATGATTGAATGTCAAGTGATTAATAGAGCCAAGTCAGGGTTAGGATATAATGCTGTCCCACCCCCTTACAGAGGAATCCCTAAACCCCCAGGGATTGACCTAGAAAATTCAGGTGTAGCTGAATTTCAACAACCTAAGCTACAATATGGTGTACAGCTAAAAACAAAGCTAGTTGTTGATGAACCTAAGAAAGTAAGTGAAAGTTCAAGTAAAACTTCACTTCCTGAGGACAAGGTGTCCTCTGAAAGAAGATCAGATAGAGTAGTCATTGAAGACTGGGTATCTGATGATGATGAAGATGAACAGGTTATGTCTAAACCTGAAGTGGTTAAGAAAGCAGGAACAAGTGTTCCTAAGATAGTCAAACTAAAAACTGATAGGCCTAATACCAACATTAAACATGTTAGGCAACCAGTTAGATATTGTGAACAATACAGAACCACAAACAAGCCTAAAGGCAACCAAAGGAATTGGAATGGCCTTAAGTCTCACCAACTAGGTGATGACTTTGACTTTTATAACAAAGCTTGTTTTGTATGTGGAGAATTTGACCATCTTGCAGCTTTCTGCAACCAAAGGGTATCTGGGTATTCCAAAACTAGGGTGAATCTAAAAAGGCAAACACCTAAAAGTCACTCTAATTACATAAGAACAACCCCCAGAGCTGTTTCATCAAAGTCTGGACCAAAAGCAGTTTCTACTGCTAGACCAAAAGATTCTACTTCTAGAAAAGCAGTTTCTACTGCCAGACCTTTTTACTCTGTTTACCCTAAACAAGCAGTACAAAGTGCAAAAACATCTTACAAACATGCACAAACAACTGCTAGGAGACCTTTTCCATCAAAAGCAGTTTCACTAAAACAAATTTGGAAACCAAAGGGTTCTACTGCTAGGGAAAAGAAGGCCAATGCTGTTAAGGCCTCAGCATGTTGGATTTGGAAACCTCTCAAATCCAATGGTGCATCAACTGTTCTCAAAAGATTTAATTACATTGATGCACATGGCAAATCCAAGTCAGTAATGGCTTGGGTTCCCCAAGGAAACTAATTTCCTTATTTGTGTGTAGGAACATTCACCAACAGATCATGAAGATCAAGGCTATTCAGATAGTGGGTGTTCAAGGCACATGACAGGCAACAAGTCATATCTTTCTGATTTTCAAACATTAGATGGAGGCTATGTTACCTTTGGAGGTGGTATCGGTGGCAAGATTATTGGTAAAGGTACTCTTAAAACTGGTAAATTAGATTTTGAAGATGTGTACTATGTACAAGAGCTAAAGTATAATCTTTTTAGTGTCTCACAAATGTGTGACAAAAAGAACAAAGTTCTTTTTACTGATACTGAATGTCTTGTACTTTCTTCTGATTTTAAGATGCCTGATGAAAATCAAGTACTTCTTAAAATTCCAAGAAAGGGCAACATGTACAGTGTTGATATGAAGAAGATTGTTCCTAAAGAGGCACTTACTTGTCTAGTTGCAAAGGCCACATTGGATGAATCTATAAAATGGCATAAGAGGCTTGGTCACATAAATTTCAAAACCATAAATAAGATTGTTAAGAATGGTTTGGTAAGAGGTTTACCTCAAAAACGATTTGAAAATGACCAAACATGCATTGCTTGTCTTAAAGGCAAACAACACAAAGCCACTTGTAAGCCCAAAATTTTTAACTCTATTGATCAATCATTGTTTATGCTTCATATGGATTTATTTGGACCTACTTCTGTTAGTAGCCTAAAGCATAAAAGATATTGTCTAGTTGTTACTGATGACTATAGTAGATTTACATGGGTATTCTTTTTAGGTTCTAAGGATGAGACTTCTAGCATTCTTAAAACTTTCATTACAGAGATAGAAAACCTAGTAAGCAAAAGAGTAAAAGTCATTAGATGTGATAATGGGACAGAGTTTAAGAATAGAGTTATGGATGACTTCTGCAAGGAAAAAGGTATAAGGAGAGAATTTAGTGTAGCTAGAACTCCTCAGCAAAATGGTGTTGCTGAGAGGAGAAATAGAACACTTATAGAAGCTGCTAGAACCATGTTAGTCGACTCTAAGTTGCCTATCACATTTTGGACTCAAGCAGTTAATATTGCTTGCTATGTTCAAAATAGGGTTTTGGTTGTCAAATCTCACAATAAGACATCATATGAGCTTTTTAGAGGTAGAACTCCTGCAATAGGATTTCTTAGACCTTTTGGATGTCATGTGACAATTTTGAATACCTTAGACCATCTTGGAAAATTTGATGGTAAAGCAGATGAAGGATTCTTAGTTGGATATTCTCTTAATAGCAAAGCTTTTAGAGTATACAACTCAAGAACTAGAAGAGTAGAGGAAAACATGCATGTGGAATTTTTAGAGAATAAATCCAATGTAGCAGGTCAAGGTCCTAATTGGCTATTTGATCTTGAGACACTAACCCATTCTATGAATTATGTGCCTGTTGTTGCAGAAACTAATGATTTTTCAGGTTCACAAACTACAAATGAGGCAGGGTTAGACAAGGAGACAAATCAAGATCATGTATGGATGCCAATAAGTACCAGTGTGGCTTCAACTTCAACAAATGATGAATCTTCTTCTGGTAAAGCTAAAGAAGATGTTGAAGATGAACACAAGGAAGATGGAACCAAGGAATAAGAGAATGTTTCTTCTGATGATAGTACTACTGAGACAGAGCATTCTACTGCTAGGCTTAATTTTTCTACTGCTGAGCCAAATGTTTCTACTGCTGGCCCTTCAGACTCAAATGAAGCAGATTTCTCAGATGAAGAGGTGGATTTGAGCAATATCTCACCTAACTATCAAGTTCCTTCTACTCCACACACCAGGATTCACAAAGTCCACTCCTTAGAAAATGTGATTGGAGATGTACAATCAGGAGTGAAGACAAGACAAAAACTGATGTCTTCAGACCAACAAGCGCTTCTTGATGCCCTTTATGCTTCAAAGCAGCATGAGTTTTCCAACTCTTGCTTGTTTGTATGTTTTCTATCTCAGGCAGAACCAAAGAACATTCTTAAAGCCCTAGATGATTCAAGCTGGGTGGAAGCTATGCAAGAGGAGCTTCTTCAGTTTAAGATTCAGAAGGTATGGGTGCTAGTTGATTTACCTAAAGATGAAAAGGTAATTGGCACTAGATGGGTTTTCTGAAATAAAATGGATGAAAGGGGCATAGTGACTAGGAATAAGGCTAGATTAGTAGCCCGAGGGTACACACAAGAAGAAAGGATAGACTGTGAAGAGGTTTTTTTTCCAGTAGCAAGGATTGAAGCCATTAGGTTATTTTTGGCTTATGCTTCATTTATGGGCTTCACAGTTTATCAAATGGATGTCAAAAGTGCTTTTTTATATGGTACTATTGAAGAAGAGGTATATGTCTCACAACCTCCAGGGTTCATTGATCCTGACCATCCAGAAAAAGTGTACAGAGTAGTTAAGGCTCTTTATGGCCTTCATCAGGCACCTAGAGCATGGTATGAAACACTAGCTTCCTACTTAATAGAAAATGGATTTCAAAGAGGGAAGATTGATCATAAATTATTCATCAAGAAGCACAAGAGTGATCTTTTGCTAGTTCAGGTGTATGTGGATGATATCATCTTTGGATCTACAAGGAAGGAGATGTGTTTGGAGTTTGAGAAGCTTATGCATCATAAGTTTCAGATGAGTTCCATGGGGGAACTTACATTCTTTTTGGGTCTGCAAGTTAAGCAATCTAGTGAAGGCATATTTATTAGTCAAGATAAATATGTTGCAGAGATACTTAGAAAATTTCAATTTGCTGATTCAGAAGTGGCAAGCACACCAATGGACTCTGAGAAGCCACTTCTTACTGATTTAGATGGAGACAATGTAGATGTACACACTTACAGATCTATGATAGGCTCTTTGATGTATCTTTCATCATCAAGACCTGATATCATGTTCTCTGTTTGTGCTTGTGCAAGATTTCAAGTACCTCCAAAGGTTTCTCATTTAACAGCAGTCAAGAGGATTTTTAGATATCTCAAGGGTCAACCTAGGTTGGGTCTATGGTATTCAAGGGAATCACCTTTTGACTTGGTAGCATTTTCGGATAGTGATTATGCTGGTGCTAGCTTGGACAGAAAGTCAACAACTGGAGGATGTCAATTCCTTGGGTGTAGACTTATCTCATGGCAGTGTAAGAAGCAAACAATTGTGGCTACCTCAACGACTGAAGTTGAATATGTAGCTGCTGCAAGTTGCTGTGGTCAAGTCCTATGGCTTCAAAACCAACTTCTTGACTATGGGTACAATTTCATGAACACTGTCATACATATTGATAATAGTAGTACAATTTGCATAATTAAAAATCCAGTGCAACATTCTAAAACAAAACACATTGAAATAAGACATCATTTTATTAGAGATTGTAATGAGAAAAAGTTGATTCAAGTTCTTAAAATTGATTCTGATCACAACTTTTCAGATCTTCTTACAAAAGCTTTTGATGTTGGAAGGTTTCAGTACTTGGTAGCAAGTATTGGGATGCTTAATCCTCAATGATTTAAAACTATGTGTTTTGTATATAAATTTTTGATTGTACTGCTGGCTTTATAAGTTACTACTGTTAGTGAAAAGTTTGTGCTGCTAGTACAAATTTTTGTTTGTTAAGTTCATATTTGTTAGTCATATTATGATACTGCTATAAGACAAATGCTTTGCATTTTGTTTCTTGGTTTTGGACTAACATTTTCAGGTATGAACATTGAGCACAAAAGAAGTTTCAAGTGAAATGGAAGCAGCAGAATGATTCTAGTTGCTGAAAATAATAGGTTTATGATGGACTGAGTTTGGGGATTCTTAACAAAGGTTTACACCTAAGTTAATTAAATTCTTTAAAACTTCTTTCTTGAAACCTAGTTATCATGTTTCACATTGACTTGATGGCTCAGTTGGTCAGATAGTAACTGACTCAACTCACTTTCTATCATTTTATACTTTTAAGTATAATGAGCAAGTCTAAGGAAACAACTAGTTAAAGTGAATCTAACACTTGTGTTAGAGGCAACAATTGCTATGAGCTGGAAACCCTGTCAAGAAAGCCTTTTGAATAGGTTTATCTTTACACAGGCATTTATTTATAACTGAAAATATTGGTTCTCACACAACCAGAGGTTACTTTAAACCGAATTCTAGATTAAGTGTCTGTTACACACTTAATCCCTTCAAAATGGTTGAAAGCAGTATGATTTTTCAATAATAAAATCATATTCATACTGCTAAAAGTTTCTTAAAAAGGATTTTCAAAGAGGTTCAGAAAAACCATAAAATGATGGACAATGAGTCAAAGCCCCATGATTCACCACTCATAGGAGTTAACACACCTAAAAGTGATGAGGGCAGCTAATAAAACTCTTAAGGAATTGATGGCCAACATGTACACTATTCTCTGAAAACATATTCTCATTGGTAGATCAGATGATGGTGAGAGATCTTCCAAACAAGGGAGGAAATGATAAATCTCGGGGGAGGATAAATATTTTGGTACATAGTGAGAGATCTTCCAAGCTCAAGCTCAAGGGAGGAAATAAAACCCAGGGGAGGAAGATTAACCAATAAGGGAAGGAAGTATGCTTAGAATAGGGGAGAAATTGATCAAGCAGTTGTTGTATCTCCTCCTACAATGGAAAAGACAAGAGCATACAAGATGACGATGTTAGGTATTTGAGAAGCTAAAATGTCTTATTATTCAGCCAATAATAAGAATGAGCTTTTTTAGTTGATGGATGCTGGGAATAAGCTTTTTCAGTTGATGGATACTGGGAATAAGCTTTTTCAGTTGATGGATACTGGGAATAAGCTCTTCAAATGAAGAAAGTTCAAATGAAGATTCTGGAGTATTATATATATTCAGAAGGGATGAAGCATTCAAATGGAGAAAGTTATATCTAGGAGCTTTCAGTTTATTACGTTTGTTCATCACTTGCAAAGGCATGCTGGAAGATGATTTCACTTGTTGAAACAAGCATCCAAGATATACAACACCATTGCCTCTTATAATTCCTCCATCCAAGGAAATTGCACCATTTTTATTCAAGGTATTGATTTTGTGTTCAAGATAAAGAAAGATGATGTTATTGCAAAAATAGTTTCACAGAAGGTAGATGAGTTAGACAGATAGATATTCAATCTTGAAGAACAGAAGATAGCTCAAATCAAGAATCTGACTATAAAGTGTTTGAAAAATTCTCACAATCATAATTTAATTCAGAAGAAACGTGTTGAAATGGATTCACTTGTTTAGGGGAGGATTGTTGGGAATTAAATATTCTGAAGATTAGTATCAGGAATTAAAGGTTTACAAGATCAGTTCTGCTCAAGGAAATACACTAAGTATCATTCTACTGCTAGTGCATTTCATTCTACTGCTAGCGTTAAGATTCTGCTGCCGCAAACATTCTACTGCTGGTGCAACAGATACTGCTGCTAGATGGATAAGTGTCGAGTTTTCTACTGCTGGTTGGATAAGTATATGAAGATATTTTGTACTAAATTCAAGTATATACGGTAGATAATATCTTAGACAATGTGATCAGTCTCCATGTGGTTTACACAGAGCAAATTGTAAACACAGATACATGTTGTATCTTAATGACTGACACACTCAAACAAGTAGTTCGACAAGACTTATCATAGTGTGACTAAGATTTGTGCCAAAAATAGAACTTGAACATCTGTTAAGAGAAAAGAACAAACACAACAATATCACAAGTCATAAGAACATTAAGATTCAAAGTTTTGTAACCCTAGTGATAGTGAAGATCACTCGTATTATTTTGAATAATATTGAATCGTTTGGTGATAAACTTTCTTTGTTCATTGTTCAATATCAAACATAACTGTTCCATTTCCATAACCAAATAACCTTCTAAGTGTGATTAAGTAGATTCCGCATACTTAATCATATTCATTCAAAGTATCACATATACTCATACTAAAGGACTAACATCCTCAATAGTGTATTGAAGCGTTCCTCGCAAAGAGTGAAACGTTAAAACCTAGATATCTATTAGTATTTTAATCCTAAGTTAGTTCTAATGCCCTAATCTAACGCAAGGGGGTTTTTCAGCTTGAGAGACTGGCACAATTGTGTAGATTAGATAAAACAGTAAATAAAACTAAAGGAACAAATAAAAGAATGGCAAACACGTAAACAGATAGAAAACAGACACAGATAAGAGGTCGAGCCGATAGTAGGAAAACTTGTCACACGTTTAAATGCTCAGCTGTATAAGATGAGTGCTAAAATCTATTCTCTCTCAATGGAGTCTTAGTTATAGGCGTGTAAACACTTAATGATTACTAGGTTTATGTATTATTTATCCCTTTTACAGGCTTACATTAACTATGCAAACGATGTTAATGAAGTAATTGCGCGAGCCTATGTTGACAAGGTGCGATAAATTCTATTACGTAATCAAAGCACATGCATAAAGTACTAGCAGGACCTTCTTACTTCTCTGAATAGTGAAAAAGACACTAACTCAACCATTAACAAATTGCTAATACAAGTAAACGAGTTTTACTATGAATTAAAGTACTAGCAGGACCTTCTTACTACTCTGAATCCTTCCTCTAGGTTGTGTCTTGTGCTGCCAATTCGTTTGTATTCTTCTCCTTAGGGTTTGTGATGCACTTCTATATATATATATATATATATTATATATATATATATATATATATATATATATATATTATATATATATATATATATATATCGAATGTGGCTGTCGAATGGGGTTTATATAGTTTCTGTTAGCAGGGTCGATACGGCGTATCAACTAAGTTGATACGGCGCATCTAGGTAACTTCGCGTGTGGTCAAAGACAATAATATTCAATAATATTCGTACACCGTCATAAGATACGGCGTACCTTCAATCTTCATGCGGTGCATGTTCTTCAGTATCTTAGATTATCTTGGTGAAGTCTTGAGATTGATACGCCGCATATCTGGAATGTCATGCGACGTATCTAGAGTAAAACAAGTCAGATCTTCTCGTTGACCAAGGTTTCATATACGGCGTATGCGATAAATTCCATACGGCGCATGCTTTAAAGTCAGGCTATTGATCCCAGTCGAATTCCTTAGCTTGCAAGGGTTAGTTATCTTAGATAAATCTAAAACAACTAAGTATAGAAACTGCCTTGAACTTTATCAAACATAACGAGGACTCTTGTATTTGATCTTAAGAAGAACTTTTTATACAGTAAACAAGAACACAAGTATATCAAACAAAACACTTCAATATTATTGATATAATACGAATACACAAAATATTAGGGTTTACAACCATGAAGTTCTATGAAAAACACGTATTTAGATATCTATTTCTATACCCTAGGACCTCTTTTTATAGACTAAAGAGTCCTAGTCGGTTTAAAATGACTTTCTATACAAGATAAATCTTTATAGAATATTTTCTATACTTATCAAGACATTCTATACATAATAACCAACTCTAATACTCCAGCAACACTAATAATAAATCAGTAACATTAACACTTTGTTCTGGCAACATTAAATCTCTAGCAGCATTAACTTAGTACTAGCAATACTAAGTTTCTTCTAGCAACATTAACTACTTAGTGTAACACCCCGACCCGACAAGGTCAAGATATCACATTATGGTGTCATACAAAGCATACATAAACGCAAGCGGAAGTCTTTTAAATAAATAACTAAGTCTCGAACATCAAGACTAGTGTCCAAAAGATAATCCAAAATGCATAATGGGTTAACCAAACAAACCAAAGTAAAGAAATAATATACAAAGTACTGAAATAAATGAAGGTCCGAAACAATGGACAACGAAATGATAAAATAAATAGGTCTCTTAAGTCCTACGCTCTCTCATTCCCAAGCCCGTCGCCCCGCTTATTAACTGCCGCATAAGAAAAGAAAACATGCGGCTGAGCTTAAAAAGCCCAGTGAACAAATATATATAAATAACATAACATAAAGGTAAATAAGCATAAGCAACAAAGGAATAAGAATACGAAACGAAAAGCATAATCATAAAGTCATACGAATCAAAAAAATAACTGAGATTCAAGAGTGCATGAGAACTGAATAGGAAAATGAAACAAGAATGAAATGAAATGATAAAAAGGGTCATATAAGGATGTGCCATAAGAACTCCATATCAAAATCCGTCAAATCATACACATAGCAAATCATATCATAATCCATATAAGTATACGAAGAGGGGAGACCTCTAAGAAATAATCAAAAGTGTGAGAAGGAGTGTAAGGCACACACCACCTGGTCACCATATCATACACATACATAAAACCTAGGATGCATCCATACGCTCCCTAACAAAAATATGTATGTCAGTACTAGACTGATCACACATATGGGGTTGGCCAATAATGCGCATACAAATCATATCAAAAAGGGGGAACGCCGTAGATCTATCACACCTCTACGGGAGTGTCATGCCTAGGGTGCCATCCTAAACATGGTCCTGGTACCTCCAGAACTAGGTAAGCTCATGCACGGATCTATCACATCATATATAATCATAATCTAATAAGCATGGCAAGAGAAATATATAGTATCTCAAATAAGCATGGCAAACATAAGCATAGCATAGCAGAGACATTTAAATAAATGTCAGAATGGATCAAATAGAATGACGATCATACAATGACAGTCATGAATCAAATAAAGGGGAAACATATCAGGCATCGGATCGATAGAAATATCCCTACTGAAAAGGGAAAGAATATCTGTACCTTAACAAAATGCGAAACCAAAAGCAATGAAATGAAAAGAAGTAGAAGGTCACTCCTTCACCCGATCTACAAATAACCAAAAGTTTTACTTATAAGTCTCATAGTCATATAGGTTTCATTTTAATTGTCTTTCCATTTTAGGTAACTTTCCAAAAATAGCAAGTTTCCATATTTAGTAACTTTCCAAAAATAGCAAGTTTCCATATTTAGTAACTTTAGTTATTAACATTCCCTTTTATCAACTTAAGGTATTAAAGATGATTATATTAGTAGCTTAAGGTTCATAATGTAGTTTTCATAAATTTAGGGTTCATTATGCAATTATAACAAGTTTAGGGTGTATAGTGTCATTATGATAAGATTAGGGTATAAAATGTAAATATTATAAAGTTACAGGTTTTCACAAGTTAAGTCCTTTAGTTTTAGAAAAATGATAATTTAAACCCTTTAGTTTATAAAATAAACACATAATACCCTTTTTAATCCCTTTTTCACTTTTACAGATTTTAAGTATGTCCTGGACCTGTTTTGTCGAATTTTTTATCCATATAAGAACTCAGAAATAAAATTCTAAAAAATTGAAACACGTACCTATATGTCTTAAGAACTTATCCTAATTTTTCCATAATTTATTATTAAGCATAACTATAGTTTAAAAATCCCTTAAGTCAAGTCGATCAGATTTCTGTTCAGATTTAACACCTGGAAAGCTTTCAGTTGAAAACCCCTTCAAAATAATTTATAAAAATCTAAAAATATTACAGTAATTAACTTATATCCCAATTATTATTCTACAAATCATAACTCGTTGTATATATTAAATTAAAAATCACAAACCACAGGTGAATTTTCTTAACCCGAAACACAGTTTTGACACCCGATTTTGTAAAATCGAAAAATGTGCCTTCCCGACCTCTAAAAATTACAAGGTTAATTTTACCAGAAAGTTGTTTTCCTGATCCTGATTAATGTAAGGTTTAATTTGATTAATTTTATTAGGTAACATAAGGTTTTAATTGCTTTAGATTAGATACAAGTAATATTACATTTGTATGATTTCACAATTTCTGAAAAATTCGAATTTAGAGGGCATTTTAGTTATTTCAGATTGAGTTAAATTTTTGTGTTTTACAACTCTTCCCCTCTAAAAGTAAATTTTCGTCCTCGAAAATTGAAATGAGAAGTCGAAATGAAATTACGAAATCGAAAGCAATATCGAAATGAATACGTACCCAGTCAAAAAGAGAAATGCGGATAATCGGATCGTATTGACTCTTCGGTTTCCCAAGTAGCCTCGCTCTCAGGATGGTTCTTCCAAAGAATCTTTACGAATGGAATGGTCTTAGTTCTCATGACTCTTTCCTAACGCTCTAAAACAGCCTCAGGTTCTTCACTATACGAAAGATCTTCCCGAATCTGATCGAACGGGCAAGACACAACGTGAAGCGGATGATAATTATACCCACGAAGAAGTGACACATGAAAGACGTCGTGCACATGCGATAACTGGGGAGGTAGCGCCAAACGATAAGATACCTCACCAACCCGATCAAGAATCTCAAACGGACCGATATAGAGTGGACTAAGCTTCCCTTTCATACCAAAACGCTTAACGCCTCGAAAAGGAGAAAACTTCAAGAAAACACGATCACCAGAATTAAACTCAACATCACGACGATGACGGTCGGCATAGCTCTTCTGCCTAGTACGAGCTTCCTTCAACTTCTCTTTGGCCACAGCCACCTTCTCATTAGTAATCCTAATCAATTCCGGTCCCTCAATGAGTCGTTCCCCGACCTCATTCCAACAAACCGGCGCCCTACACTTACGTCCATATAACATCTCAAATGGAGCCATTCTGATACTCGCATGCCAACTATTATTATAAGCAAACTCCACCAAACACAAATAATCATCCCAGTGGCCTGTCCACTCTAAAGCACAAGACCTCAACATATCCTCCAAGGTCTGAATCGTCCGCTCCGACTGTCCGTCAGTCTGAGGATGAAATGCCGTACTGAATTTAAGCCGTGTACCCCAAGCTTTATGTAACCCTTTCCAGAAACGAGATGTATAACGAGGATCACGATCGGACACAATAGAAGACGGCGTACCATGCAATCGAACAATTTCCTGCTGGAAAATCTGAGCCAAACGACCCACAGAATAATCAATACGAATGGGGAGAAAATGCGCAGATTTGGTCAGACGATCAACAACAACCCAAATTGCGTCATGTTTGCGAAGAGTACGAGGTAATCCGGTAACGAAGTCCGTAGATATCTCATCCCATTTCCACGTAGGAATGTCAAAAGGTTGCAAAAGACCACTTGCACGTTGATGTTCAATCTTGACCTGCTGACAAGTCATACATCTAGCCACATGCAAAGCCACATCCTGCTTCATCCCATTCCACCAAAAATGTTGCTTCAGATCATGATACATCTTAGTCGAACCCGGATGAATAGAGAACGGAGAACTATGTGCCTCAGAAAGTACAGCTTCATGAAGAGTAGGATCATCAGGAACACATAGACGATCACCAAACCAAGCGACACCATCAACATCCACACGAAATTCTGACTGCTTACCATCCTCCACATTTTGTACAATAGCCCATAACTCACCATCGTCCTTCTGGGCCTCCTTAATCCTCAATATCAAATCAGACTCCACCTTCAAGCTAGCCCAAAAACCATCATGACCCCGAACACACAGCTCAACCTCCATAAGTTCTAAGTCATTCAGAATCCTCGGCTCAAAGTCAAGACTAGCAATCATTCCCGACTTACGACTCAAGGCATCAACCACAACATTGGCTTTTCCAGGGTAATACTGAATATTGGTGTCATAGTCCTTCAACAATTCCAACCAACGTCTCTGTCGCATGTTTAATTCTTTCTGGGTAAAGATATACTTCAGGCTCTTATGGTCGGTGAATATATCACAACTCTCACCATAAAGATAATGCCTCCAGATTTTTAAAGCAAAGACAACGGCAGCTAATTCAAGATCATGAGTAGGATAGTTCACCTCATATGGTTTCAACTGCCTAGAAGCATATGCAATCACTTTCCCGTGCTGCATCAAAACACAACCCAAACCCTTCTTTGAAGCATCACTATAGATTTGATAACCTCCTGAACCTGATGGTAGAGTAAGAATCGGCGCAGAAACAAGCCTCTTCTTCAACTCCTCAAAACTAGCTTCTCTCTCGTCGGTCCATACAAACTTCTCTCCTTTGCGCATAAGCTGAGTCAACGGTAACGACAAACGAGAAAAACCTTCAACAAACCTCCTGTAATAACCAGCCAATCCAAGAAAACTCCTAACTTCAGTCACATTGGTCGGTCTTGGCCACTTAGTGATAGCCTCAACCTTAGCCGGATCCATTTTGATACCATATGCGGAAACGACATGACCTAAGAATGCAACCTGTTCCAACCAGAACTCACACTTGAAAAACTTGGCGTACAACTTCTTCTGCCTTAAAGTCTCCAAAACAACACGAAGATGGCTCTCGTGCTCCTCCTTAGTCTTAGAGTACACCAAAATGTCGTCAATAAACACGATCACGAACTTATCTAAGTACTCGTGGAAAACCCGATTCATCAAGTCCATGAAAACCGCTGGAGCATTCGTCAACCCAAATGGCATGACTAAGAACTCATAATGGCCATATCTCGTACGGAATGCGGTCTTAGGAATATCCTGCTCTTTCACACGCAGCTGATGATATCCCGACCTCAAATCGATCTTAGAAAAGAATTTCGCTCCCTGAAGTTGGTCAAACAAATCATCGATGCGGGGAAGTGGGTAAAGATTACGAATGGTAATGCGGTTGAGTTCGTGGTAGTCAATACATAATCTCATGCTACCGTCCTTCTTCTTAACAAACAACACCGGAGCACCCCACGGAGAAACACTGGGGCAGATAAAACCAGATTCAAGCAATTCCTGCAACTGCTCTTTCAGTTCCTTCAACTCAACAGGAGCCATACGATAAGGAGCCTTAGAGATGGGTTCAGCACCCGAAATTAAATCAATCGAAAATTCAACCTCACGCTCAGGCGGCATGCCTGGGAGTTCATCAGGAAATACATCTGGGAATTCACAAACAACCGAAAGGCTCTCAATACTAGGAATCTCCGAAGATGAATCCTTAATCGAAGCTAGAAAACCTTTACAACCATGAGTCAGAAGAGAACGAGCTTTCATAGTGGATATGATCTTAATAGATTTACCAAGCCGAGAACCTTGGTAGACGAATTCAGGATTACAAGGATCACCAAAAATCACACGCCTAGTATGGCAGTCAATCATAGCTCGATGCTCCGACAACCAATCCATACCCAAAATTACATCAATGTCATACATATCTAGAGGAAGAAGATTCGCAGGGCGAACTTTATCGTCGAAATGAAGAGGATAATTCACGTATTCATGAGTAATGGTCACGGAATTTTTCATTGGGGTTGATATTGATAAAGCATAGTTTAGTGGTGTTGCGGTCGTATTAATGTGTTTAGCAGATGTAGAAGATATCACAGAATGCGTAGCACCAGTATCAAATAAAACAAAAATGGGACGATCAAATAAATATAGCATACCCGAAACAGTTCCAGAAGTACCCGCAGCCTGATCCCTGGTTAGTGCAAAAACTCGACCCCTAGAAGCCTGCTGTCCACCATTTCCATTCCCACGGTTGTTACCACTCGCCTTCGGACAATCCCTAATCCAATGTCCAACCTCGCCACAATTAAAACAGGCACCAGTAGCTCTATAACAAGTACGACCAGGATGAGTTTTCCCACACTCAGCACAAATAGGAGGAGGTGGAAGCTGTTCCACATTCCTCTGCCCAGCTGAAGAAGTAGCACCACGATTACCCTGCTGAATACCACGACTCTGCTGACCCCTGAACTGTTGGTCACGACCTGACCGCTGATTCTGCCCACTACTGTAGTTACCACGCCTGTCATTACCCCGAAACTCATTACCCCTCGAAACCACATTCCTTTGACTACTACCCTGAACCTGCTGATGATCACTATCCAGAGTCCTCTTCACCCCACGCCTAGACCTCTCCTGCATCAACTCCTTATTACGGACCGCATTGGCAACTTGTGC
Organism: Artemisia tridentata subsp. tridentata; assembly: GCA_021014915.2. Lineage (NCBI taxonomy): Eukaryota > Viridiplantae > Streptophyta > Magnoliopsida > Asterales > Asteraceae > Artemisia > Artemisia tridentata. Next base: position 153,517,548 of record CP139501.1, on the reverse strand, counting down.
CACATCAGTAAAATCAGTATTCAGAATACCATCCAGCAACTCATCACGTAACCCCCACTTAAAATTTAGAGCCTGCTCCTCCGGAGTCCCAGCCTTCTTACCCAGAAAACCCGCAAGCCTAACAAACCTCTTCATGTACTCAGCACTCGACTCCCTTTCCAACTGGAAAATCTGATGATAGTCACGCTCAATTTTCTGTCTCTCAGACAGAGGGAAGTACTGAAGAAAGAATATCTCCCGAAACTCAGCCCATGATAACCCAGCAACAAACTCATCACCTCCCTAAGCCAACCGATAAGCCTTCCACCAACTGAGGGCATCTCCCTAAAATTTGTAGCTAGCCAAACGTGCCTTAAACACGTCATCACAACCAAGTACCTCGAATATCTTCTCAATATGAGATATCCAATTCTCCGCCTCCACAGGAGAAGTAGCAGCACTAAACGAACGCGGTTTCTGCTTAACGAACCGCTCCAACCACACATGGATCGACACTGGTGGAGCATCACCACCACCATTACCATTTCCACCACCACCACCACTACTACTAGCGGTGTTCCTCCTAATCTCCTCCGCGATGCGTGCAGTTAAACCAGGAAGTAACGTATCAATAGCACGTTGAACCGCTGCATCAAAAGCAGCACCAGAGGGTTCCTCAAAATCATTCCGACGAGTAGCCACCATCTGAAAGGTCATAAATGAGACAAAAGACAAAACAAGCGTAAGGGTCAAAATGAGAAATAAGAGATCGCTTTAAACAGAAAGCCTAACGTGTAGAATCGTGCCTCCTTGACTGATCTTTGAGCTGGTTAAGATCAATAAAATGTTTATGTAATCACAAACAAACTAATAGAAACTCTGACAATAAGATTAATGTTTACGCGGAATATAAACACTAAAATTGAAAGAAGAATAACTAATAACTCTTGATCCTCTATGGATCTGTATTCACTAATGAAAATGTTTTTCCCCAAAGTCTTGCAATACTCACAGCCGAATGTTTCTTATATACTATGAGAAACCCTAATACGGCCCATTAACAGAAGATATGCCCTATCACTTCCTAATATAACTCATGCATATCCTCACCTTCTAATAATACGAAAACAAAATAATAACTAACAGCAGTAACAAACTGCTACTAACAGCAGGAACCATACCAGCAGGAACTACATACCTGCCAGTAGGAACACAACTATACTAACAGCAGGAATGAAATAAATATTATTTCTACTAATTCCTAACAATCCTCCCCTAAACTTGAATTTGACTAGGTTAAGTTCAAGTTTCCAGATAGATCTTTGACGTCCAGGGATAGAGGATTGAACCAGCAGCATCAGATAGTAACCAGCAGCAACAGCATCTTTAAGCACAAACTTCCAGCAGCAAGCTCTATGTATCAGCAGCAACAGGAAAGTACATCATCTGAATCTGATCACCATCTGAAAGGCAATATACTTGATCTTCACAGCAACCATGACATATTGTACATCAAATCTTTTAAGTTTCATACTATTCTCATCACTTCCAGGTGTGTTAACTCCTGTGAGAGGTGAATCATTGAAAATTAATGGATTTGATGTCTCTTTACCAATAGCCATCACTACTGGAGTAGCCAATGTTTAGGTGTGTAAGACCATGGTACATTGATAACCATATGATTTTTAGTAAATCATCAACTGTAAACGTATTTGAGTTGTCTTTACCTGTAGCCGTTTGCTCAGGACTAGCCAATTCTTAGGTTTAAGATAACCTTTGGTGAATTGATTACCAAATATGGTTTTCCACTGCCTTTACCACAAGCCATATACTTGTGGGCTAGCCAATTCTTTGGAACCCAAAAGGAAAATCCATGGCGAATTGAAAACCATTTGAACTCTCAGTAATGAAACATGGGTGAGTTGAGAACCCTATAGTTTTGAGCAAACTATTACAGCTATCAACGGATTTGATGATCACACCAGAGCCGTACTCTCATGGTGAGTCAACTCTTTCTTGTTTGTTAGACATGGTGAGTTGATAACCATTTGTTGTGTGGTTAAAAACCAACAATGTACCTGCATACAAGTTAGTAGACAATATACAAGATTTTATTATTATTTATTTATTTATTTATTTTTTAACTAATAAAAAGAAAATAAACATAAAGAAAAGAGAATATACAAGAGTTTTTTTTTTTTTTTTTTTTTTTTTTTTTTTTTTTTTTTTTTTTTTTTTTTTAATACCCAAATCCTCACAGGTCATTTCTAAGGTTCTACAGGTCAAACCTAGTCGCTCTGATACCATAACTGTATCACCCCGACCCGACAAGGTCAAGATATCACATTATGGTGTCATACAAAGCATACATAAACGCAAGCAAAAGTCTTTTAAATAAATAACTAAGTCTCAAACATCAAGACTAGTGTCCAAAATATAATCCAAAATGCATAATGGGTTAACCAAACAAACCAAAGTAAAGAAATAATATCCAAAGTACTGAAATAAATGAAGGTCCGAAACAATGGACAACGAAATGATAAAATAAACAGGTCTCTTAAGTCCTACACTCTCTCATTCCTAAGCCCGTCGCCCCGCTTATTACCTGCCGCATAAGAAAAGAAAACATGCGGCTGAGCTTAAAAAGCCCAGTGAACAGATATATACAAATAACATAACATAAAGGTAAATAAGCATAAGCAACGAAGGAATAAGAATACGAAACGAAAAGCATAATCATAAAGTCATACGAATCATAAAAATAACTGAGACTCAAGAGTGCATGAGAACTGAATAGGAAAATGAAACAAGAATGAAATGAAATGATAAAAAGGGTCATATAAGGATGTGCCATAAGAACTCCATATCAAAATCCGTCAAATCATACACATAGCATATCATATCATAATCCATATAAGTATACGAAGAGGGGAGACCTCTAAGTAATAATCAAAAGTGTGAGAAGGAGTGTAAGGCACACACCACCTGGTCACCATATCATACACATACATAAAACCTAGGATGCATCCATACGCTCCCTAACAAAAATATGTATGTCAGTACTAGACTGATCACACATATGGGGTTGGCCAATAATGCGCATACAAATCATAAAAAAAAGGGGGAACGCCGTAGATCTATCACACCTCTACGGGAGTGTCATGCCTAGGGTGCCATCCTAAACATGGTCCTGGTACCTCCAGAACTAGGTAAGCTCAGGCACGGATCTATCATAGCATTCATAATCATAATCTAATAAGTATGGCAAGAGAAACAGACAGTATCTCAAATAAGCATGGCAAACATAAGCATAGCATAGTAGAGACATTTAAATAAATGTCAGAATGGATCAAATAGAATGACGATCATACAATGAAAGTCATGAATCAAATAAGGGGAAACATATCAGGCATCGGATCGATAGAAATATCCCTACTGAAAAGGGAAAGAATATCTGTACCTTAACAAAATGCGCAACCAAAAGCAATGAAATGAAAAGAAGTAGAAGGTCACTCCTTCTTCACCCGATCTACAAATAACCATAAGTTTTACTTATAAGTCTCATAGTCATATAGGTTTCATTTTAATTGTCTTTCCATTTTAGGTAACTTTCCAAAAATAGCAAGTTTCCATATTTAGTAACTTTCCAAAAATAGCAAGTTTCCATATTTAGTAAATTTAGTTATTAACATTCCCGTTTATCAACTTAAGGTATTAATGATGATTATATTAGTAGCTTAAGGTTCATAATGTAGTTTTCATAATTTTAGGGTTCATTATGCAATTATAACAAGTTTAGGGTTTATTGTGTCATTATGATAAGATTAGGGTATAAAATGTAAATATTATAAAGCTACAGGTTTTCACAAGTTAAGTCCTTTAGTTTTAGGAAAATGATAATTTAAACCCTTTAGTTTATAAAATAAACACATAATACCCTTTTTAATCCCTTTTTCACTTTTACTGATTTTAAGTATGTCCTGGACCTGTTTTGTCGAATTTTTTTTATCCATATAAGAACTCAGAAATAAAATTCCCAAAAATTAAAAAACGTACCTATATGTCTTAAGAACTTACCCAAAATTTTCCAGAATTTATTATTTAGCATAACTATAGTTTAAAAATCCCTTAAGTCATGTCATTCAGATTTTTGTTCAGATTTAACACCCGGAAAGTTTGTAGTTCAAAACCCCTTCAAAATAATTTATAAAATTCAACAAAAATTACAGTAATTAACTTATATCCCAAATAGTATTCCGCAAAAAGTTTAGGTCATAAATCGTTATAGATATTAAATTAAAATTCACAAACCACAGGTGAATTTTCGTAACCCGAAACACAGTTTTGACACCCGATTTTGTAAAATCGAAAAATGTGCCTTCCCGACCTCTAAAAATTAATAGGTTAATTTTACCAGAAATCTCTTTTCCTGAACTTACTTCTAGACTCAAGAAACCCTTAAAAATACGTTCACATCATTTTTATCCAATCGAATCAAGTCGGCCTAATTTTCTGGACAGAAAACTGTTTCATAATTTCATGTAATCTTTTAGGGTTTTCATATCCCAATGATTATTTCATTGTTACAAACAATTATAATTGATTTTTACATGATCTTAACATGTTCATAACAATTAAAATCATAACATAAACATGGGTCGATTCATATATCAAACTTTTAGGGTTGTTATTTCATGTGACATAGTTATCATTTTATGTGGTAAGTTATTATTTCATGTGTGATTATATCTTACACGAACAACAATATGGATCGAATATGACAAGATTAAACAAGAGAGGATGATACAAAATACCCTTGAAGACCAAACGAAGAACACGAATGCCACAAGATCAATCACCAAAATTTCTCCTTCCTTCCTTCTTGTGGTACGCACGACAGAAAAGAGAAAAGCATAAGAATGGTTCAATTAGGGTTTTCAAAAATTCGAATGGATAGCAAAGTATGATAATACGAATAAAATTTTTTCACAAGTAAAGCTTCATAAAGTTTTTTTTTTTTATTTTTTTTATTTTTTTTTTTTTTTTAAATAAGGAAAACTATTCAACCCCCCTTCAAGTTTTTCACAATTGGTACTAGAGCCATGTCAGGCAAGATTTTAAAATAAATTTTATTTTAAAACTTGAATCGTTCAATGGATTTTGACAAATATCAAGAAGGGCAATCTATGCAAAGACCACCACTTTTCGAAACCGATTGTTTTATATATTGGAAAACAAGATTCGAAACGTATGTGAAATCAAAAGACATTGATCTTTGGCATATTATTACCGAGGGTGACTTTCAACCGATTAAAAAGAATTCAGAAACTAAAAGGGATAAAATAGTTCCTTACAATAAACAAAGTGGTAACCTTAAAAGAAAATTAGCCGAAAATGTTGATTTATAATGCTTTGCCGAAAAAGGAATTTGAAAGAATTTTTATGTGTAATACGGCAAAAGAAATTTGGAAAAATTTGTTAGTCACTCACCAAGGTAATAATCAAGTCAAAGAGAACATGATAGGTCTTCTTGTGCAACAATATGAACAATTTTCCATTCCGGAAGATGAATCTATTGATAATGCTTTTGCTAGATTTAATACTATTATTACTAGTCTTAAAGCTCTTGATGAAGGTTATTCTAGCAAGAACTATGTTAGGAAGTTTCTTAGGGCTCTACATCCCAAATAGAGAGCAATGGTCACCGCCATTGAAGATGAAGAATATGCACTAGCCATTAGAGATTTTAAGAAGTTATTTAAGAGAAGAGGTAGGTTCGTTAGACAACCTCGTGATGAAAAGAAGTCGTCACAAAAGAACCGAGATGAGAAGAAAGGAAAGAGTGATAGGAAATGTTTTAGATGCGGAGATCCCAATCATCTCATAGGAGAATGTCCTAAACCACCGAGAACCAACAACCAAAGAGCTTTCATAGGAGGCTCTTGGAGTGATAGCGGTGAAGAAGAAGAGAAGAAGCCCAACAACGAAACTTGTCTAATGGCTCAAGCTTCAAATGAGGCACATTGCGACTCTTCTTACTATAGTGATGATAATTCATCAATAGATGATAATAGACTATATGATGAATGTAATAAGCTATGTGTAGTAAGTTCTAAAAGCATAACTAGAAACAAAACACTAAAAGTAAAATTGCATGAACTCGAAGTACAAATTTTAGAACTGAAAGACCAAGTAAAAAGACTTGAGAAAGATAAATAAGTAGATGTTGGATGTAGGTCATGCATATGTCTTCGAGTAGAGAATGAAAAACTCAAAGAAAATGCGTTAAGAATCAATAAGTTTAAAAAGGAACAAAAACACTTAATGACATGCTTGAAAACGTTAGGTATAGTGAACATGTCGGAGCGGGCTTAGGATTTGACCCAAATAAAGCTTCTACAAGTGAAACTAAACAAGTAAAATTTGGAGAATCTGAAATAGCAGAGGACGGTACCATTAAAGGTACAGACGGCACCACTAAAATTAGTTGTACCGTGGCACCGTCTGGTGCTAAATTCAGAACATGGTTGATTTTGAAAAATAACCTAAGTCCTAAACCAAGTCACATAGTTGCTAACAATGTTAAAATACCTATAGCTAGTAAAAAGGAGGTCAAAAGTTTTTACAAACCATTTTCAACCCCCAGGCTTAGTTTTGTAAAACCTAATACTAGATCAAAGACTCCTTCACCTGAAAGAACAAATGTTCCTAAACCTCGGTCAAGAACTCCTCAACTGAGAAGCAAATTTAAAAGACCAAGTTATCCAAGTAACTATTCCGTAACTTGGATTAACCGTCAACTACAAAGTTACTTACCATGGGAAATTTGTCCTTCATTCAAACATCCTAACCAAATGCAACTAATGCATGGGATGTTTAATACTAACAACTTTGGACCCATGAGATATTGGGGACCAAATGTTTGAATCTTTGTCTCATTCAATAGATACGCTTGGGAATCGACTTGGAGCCCAATGAATGGGTCAAGGATAGTGGATGCGCTAATCATATGATGGGTAACCGAAGTCTATTCTCATCATACAAGACTTACAATGGAGGTAATGTCACTTTCGGTAGCAAACTTAAGGGCAACATCATAGGTAAAGGTACGATTACTCAAAACTCCCCCACTATTAGAAATGTTGAGCATGTAGATAACTTAGGATTTGACTTGCTTAGCATTAGTCAAATGATAGACAATAAGTGTAGAGTTATTTACTCTGAAGAGCTTAGTGAGATCACTAAGAATGGTAAGACCATAGGCAAAGGAGTTTGGAAGAATGACTTATTTGTTATGAAAATGGGAAATAAGCCTCAGGATAAGATTTGCCTAGCAACCATAGATGATAACTCTACTGTATGGAATAGAAGACTATGTCACACCAATATGTGTTTAATACAATCATTGGCGTCTAAGGAATTAGTTAGAAACCTACCTAAGATTAAGTTTGATAAACATTTTTGTGACGCTTGTAAAGTTGGAAAACAATCCCATTCTTGTCACAAAGCTAAGAATATGGTCTTGACCTCTAGATGCCTAGAACTCCTTCACATGGAATTATTCGGTCCATCCACCGTACGGAGCTACGGAGGAAATTACTACACCTTAGTAATAGTTGATGACTACTCTAGGTATACTTGGCTAGATTTCTTAAGGATAACACACACGCTTTCGAGGAATTCAAAATCTTTAGTAAGAAGGTCCAAAATCAACTATGCTGTACAATAATCTCAATTAGGACAGATCATGGTCGGGAATTTGATAATGAAGTGCAATTTGGAGTATATTGTGATGCTAATGGTATTACACACAATTTCTTGGCTCTACGCACTCCACAATCAAATGGGGTAGTTGAGCGGAAAGATCGTACTCTACAAGAGATGAGTAGAACGATGTTGAATGAACAATCAATTCCCTAAAAGTTTTGGTGTAATGCGGTGGACACCTCAACTTACATACTTAATAGGATTTTAATTAGACCTATCTTAGGAAAAACACCATACAAAATCTTGAAAGGTAGAAAACCTACTCCAGATTACTTTAGAGTGTTTGGAAGCAAGTGCTTCATGCTAAACACAAAAGATTACCTTACCAAGTTTGACCCAAAGTCTTACAAAGGTGTTTTCCTTGGTTACTCCTAAAATTGTAAAGCCTATGTTCTCCTAAACAAAGAGACAATGAAAGTTGAAGAATCACTCAACGTGACATTCAATAAAAGTCCTACACCAACTAAGACATCACCCTTGGTGGATGATGACTTAGATGAGGAAGAAGCCATTAAGATAAATGGCAAGAAAACCTTAGAGAATGACATTGAGGATGAAATAGTTGAGGTTGATGAAATTGTCAACATTAAGGAATCCAAGAACCATCCAATTAAAAATGTCATAGGAAACCTAAACCAAAGAACTCTTAGGTCACAAGCACAAAACAAAAGTAATTTCTCTTGTTTTATATCCACCATAGAACCTAAGAATTTCGGTGAAGCAATTAAGGATAAGAGATGGGTAGTTGCCATGCAAGAAGAGTTAAATCAATTCACCGCAAACTAAGTTTGGGATCTAGTACCTCCACCTAAGAATCAAACCAACATAGGAACTAAGTGGGTGTTTAGAAATAAACTCGACGAAAATGGCGCCGTAACTAGGAATAAGGCAAGGTTGGTAGCACAAGGCTATAACCAACAAGAAGGAATAGATTATGATGAAACTTATGCACCCGTAGCTATATTATAGTCTATTAGAAGACTCCTTGCCTATGCTTGCACCATAGACTTTAAATTATACCAAATGGACGTGAAAAGTGCATTCCTAAATGGTTATATCAACGAGGAGTTATACGTTGCACAACCTCCGGGATTCATTTATTTCAAAAAACCGAATCATGTTTATAAACTCAAGAAAGCACTCTATGGTCTCAAACAAGCTCCTAAAGCTTGGTATGATAGACTAAAAGCATTCTTGATTGAACATGAATATACCATGGGAATAGTTGACAACAAACTTTTCACGAAGAAACGAAATTCACATCTCATCATTGTTCAAATATATGTCGACGACATTATATTCGGCTCAACTTGTCCAGAACTGTGCGATGATTTTTCAAAGATCATGCGTGATGAGTTTGAGATGAGCTTGATGGGTGAATTAAATTTCTTTCTTGGTCTACAAATAAAACAAATGGAAGATGGTATCTTCTTTAATCAATCTAAGTATATTAAGGAGATGCTTAAGAAATTTAGTTTAGAAGATTCTAAGCCCATGAAAACTCCCATGTCCACGAAAACGAAACTCACGAATGTTGAAGAAGGTGAGTCCGTGGATAGCACTAAGTATAGAAGTATGATAGGAAGTTTATTATACTTAACGACAAGTAGGCCCGATATCATGTTTAGTGTCTGCCTTTGTGCTCGCTTCCAAGAGGATCCCAAAACCTCTCAACTTGAAGCGTTTAAGCGTATCTTTCGATATATTAAAGGCACTATACACTTGGGATTGTTCTATCCCAAGAGGACCAGTGTAGAAACTATTGTCTATGCCGACTCTGATCATTCGGGAGATTATGTGGATCAAAAAAGTATGAGTGGCGTTTGTACCTTCATGGGTTGTTGTCTAACTTCTTGGTTCTCCAAGAAACAAACGGCTCTTGCTATCTCCACGGCCGAAGCCGAATACGTAAGCGCCGGAAAGGCATGTCAACAAGCACTATGGATGAAACAAGCTCTTATTGACTACGACATCCATCTCGACGACATCCCTATTATGTGCGATAACAAAGGTGCTATTGACTTGAGCAAAAACCCCGTTCAACACTCTCGTACTAAACACATCGAAATTCGTCACCACTTCCTTCGCGATAACGTCCAAAAAGAAAACATTTCTATTGAGAAAGTTCCCTCTCAAGACAATATCGCCGACATCTTGACCAAACATCTCAAACGAGAAACCTTCAACTATCTTCGTCTAGGTCTAGGAATGATGGAACATATTCCATAAATCTTATGACTACTTAAATATTTCACACAAAATATTAAGTCATCCTTCACATCCCTCTTATGACTACTTGAATATTTCACTGGAAATATTGAAGTCATATCTTATGTCTCATCTCCTGACTTTTTAAATATTTCACTGAAAATATTAAGTCATCCCTTACATCCCTCGTATGACTACTTGAATATTTCACTGGAAATATTAAAGTCATCTCTTATCGTCTAGTCTAGTTCCTCTCATTAAAAGAATTTATTAGGTATAAATTCTTTCCTCGTATCAAAAAGTCTCACTAAAACAGCGAGACTTATTCGTCAAAAATGAAAATGGGACAAAGATCCATCCCATCAGATCACGGCACCATTAAATTTAATGGTATCGTGGATCTGATACTGCTCGTATTTCAATCTTCTATTCTCACATTATTCATTTTTAAACTTTCCCAACTTTTGCCATTGCTGTCAAAACCAAACCTTACAACCCAAAATTCAATAACACCCTTTGAAGATCAAATTCAAAGCATTAATTTTCAAGATTATCAATTACTTCCACTTTTTCAACATGAGTTATAAGTCATTTGACTCTAATTTTCTTTAATCTTTAGTCTAGGGTTTGTTCATACATGAAAATTGAATTTGGGTTTTTCAATTTTGATTGAGTCTTCATGAAATTAGAACTAGGATTAGACAATGTATAACCTTCATGATTCCCTTAACTTAGGATTTGCATAAACCCACCTATATCATACAATTTGATCCGAATTTTTCTTTTCATTAAATAGCTTTAAGAGGAATCATGTCTAGGATACTTGTTATTGCATTAGGAGTTATTAACACTCAAGTTCTTCAAACTTAAAACTTTTGGCGCCAAAACATTGAAGTCGCCAAACATCACAATTCCATTGTTTTCGAAAAATTTCACAAACCTAGGATCATGAAATATTTTTCATGTGTTGTTGATACAAACTAAAAAAGTTATCTCATGCATACATGATCTCACGAACATTGATCGAATTACATAACTAATATGTATTTATCGACATATTCGTTTGAGCAAAAGTGAAGTTTGTAGCATTTGGGTAATCTCATTCTTTTTAGTTCTAGAGTCGAGATTACCGAAAATCCACATGGTTTGCATATATGCACACACTAGGCACGTGTCTTTAAAACAAATATTCTCAATTTTAATCTTTAATAATTTTTTCATTGGTAATAAGAGGTATCACATGTTTGATTACGATCATGAATTGACAGCCGAGTACATTCCCAAACCATCACTTGAACTAAACACTCCTTCTTGTCACATACAAAGTTTTCGTAATCTTGAGTCTCGTCTCTTTCATGAAGGACGAATTGTCGAGTCCTCTTTTATCAACCATGATTACATCAAAACCATGTTTCAAGAAATCAGATTCGATTGCTTGTTTCATATTAATGACCTAATCTTTCCTCGATTTGTCCTTGAGTTCTATAGACAAGTTAAGCTCGTACATAACTGTTAGGAATTATTAGAATAATATTTTATTTTCATTCATGCTATTAGTTATAGCGGTTCCTGCTGGCAGGTATGTTGTTCCTGCTGGTATTGGTTCCTGCTGGTAGTGCAGGTTGTTCCTGCTGTTAGTTGTCATTGCTGCGGGTAATCCGTATGTTTAGAAAGTTTGTTAGAGTTATTTTAGGAAGAGATAGTGTGTATCTCTTTACACGTTTTCTTAGTGATGCAGCATTAGGGTTTCTTGTAGTATAAAAGAAACATACGGCATTGCGTTTTGTAAGCCTTGAAACGAATTCTTAATATCTTTAGTAAATAAAAGATCCATAGAGGATCAAAGTTTTATAGTTTGTTTTCTTCTTAACTCTTGTGTTTAGATTCCGCCTAAGCATAAGTTTCATTCATAGAGATTCTCTTAGGCTGTTTGTGATTACATAGACAGTCTACCAAGCTCAAAGATCTATCAGGAAGGCACGATCCAACAAGTGGTATCAGAGCCTGGTGAGGATCTCTGTCGAAGAAGAAAACTTTTCTAACTGATCTCTTAGACCCTTATTCAATGACTTCATCCAGAACAGATGAATTTGAGTCATTTGCCATGAAGATAAGAGCCTTGCTACCTTTTGACTCGATGAGAGACTGTATAGGACATGCTAAATCTGATGAAGAATGTGTCAATCAAACTCACAGTATGGTTAATGGAGCAAAGGATGATGTGGAAGAATTTGCCTTGATGGGATGTTCATCTCAGGTACAAAAGTGTCCTTTTGGTTGTCATGAAATGTACTCCAACCTTAAGAAAGAGTTTGATGAAATAGAGCCTGAATATAAAGAATTGTTTGTTAAAGTTCAAGCTTATGAAAAGGCTGTTAAAACTTTAGAAAAGCAAAAAGCTTGGTACCAAGCAAATCAGATAGCATATGAGGAGAAAATTAGGGTTTTGGAAAGAGATTTACTAATCACCACTAATGAGTTAAAACATTCTGAGAGAGAACATGCTAAGGTGAGTTTAGAAAAACAGGAATTGCTGGCTAAGTTAGAAAGTGAAGAGACTAAGTGTAATTCTTTGAAAGAATCATCTAAACTTGTAGATAAGATAAATAATAGCACTCAGTCTGTAAGGTATAAGAAAGGTTTGGGGTATCATAAAACTGATGACACTATTGAGCCAAAATGGTTTGACCCTACCCCTAAGGAGGTTGATGCGTGGTTTTGTAACCTTACAACAGGTTTTACCTCTCGAGGGATCTCAAGAGGCTTACAACCCCACCAGGCAGTGTACCTGACCGATGTAGTATAGTGTAGTGGTAAGTACGGGGGATTGATCGTTCTCCACAGGGAATAGTGTTCGTTAGGTGTGAAAGGCTACTCTAATAGGTCTAAGGGTGAGAGAAGATTCTTTTTATGTTTTTATAATTTTATGAAAGCAAGTAAAATCTCGGGTTTGAAAGAGTAGGCGGAATTAGTTGCTAGTCAACTAACCCAAATAACTACGAATGCAAATAAAATAAAATAACTGAAAATGAAAAGGTGGTAAAACTTATATGGTGAGAAATGTGTTTACTTAGATTTCCTTACTCCCTAACTATCTTTTACCGGTTGATTAGTGTGTATTAATCGCGTGGATGACGGGTGTATTCCTTAATACCAATCGTGGGGTGGCGTACGTACTTCCCCAACTCTACAAGCTCCTACTTCACTCCTATGTCGAGCCGGCTAGGAAGCTCCTAACATAGGATCACTAGAATTCGCTTGTGCATTAAATACAACCATAAAATCCTTAGTACGCATTGGTTCATGCTTCTTAAGACGTTCAAGCAAGTTACCGAATAGGAAGTTAGCCAGTTTTCTTAAGCCTAACATAGATGAACAATCATCCAATACAACTAATAACACACTAATAACCAACAATCAATAGCTAGGTTTCATTAGATCTAAGCAAACACAAGATAAATCTAGCCTAGCATGTTAAACAAAAGACAAGAACAAGATAGAATCAAACAACACATAGACATATTGAATGATTAATTGATAACTTATCTTCAATGTAACATGGAAGATCTCAAGGCAAAAAGCCTTGAAAAAGCTGCTAAAATCGTCTTAGGGTTTTTCACACACAAGGTTCCACACAAGTTCCACACTAATGACAAAAAATTGCAAAACTATATATAGACTTTCAGATCTGATGGCGTCAAGTTATGGAGTGTGACGCCGTCACCTCGCCGCTTTTAGGGTTCCCGGATGGCCTTCTTGACGCCGTCCCTCTTTAGCTCTCCAAAATCCGTTCTGGCTTATCAAGGCTTGACGCCGTGAGAATTAGGCGTGACGCCGTCCCGGTTTAACTTATACCGTGACGACCTTGATCATTCCAAAGTGTGACGCCGTCAGAATTCCCATGCAAATTTCTCTGGCTTATCATGAGTAATTTTCATATCCACCACTTTTGCCAAGCCATGACGCCGTCAAGAACAAATCCTGACGCCGTCAAAGGTACTTTCCAGCACAATTTTGAGACTTTGCCGTTTTGTTCACTTTTATGCTCCAAAAACGTCCAAAATGCTTCCTTTTCCAGATTTCTTCTCCAAAGTACCTAAAATGACAAAAGGAATGATTTAGGGCAATATTTGATCAAATAAATACGATTTAGGGCTTAAATGACCCCCTAAAAGCGGTACACTTTTCGCTTCATCAAATACCCTTACACTTGAGATTTGCTTGTCCTCAAGCAAATGCGCTTTTATTCTAATCAAAATACAAGTTAGTGGTCATTTAATGCTAACATAAAAGTAATTACAACAAATATTCGTTCCACTTTAATCATAATAAGCACGGAGATTACAAACTAGCACCTCACAAGTAGTGTTTAGATACTCACATCTCTCAAGTGTCATCAAAATAAATCTCATAAATGAAAACGGATAATATCTCTCACTACCTGTCATAGCAAATAGATTACCATAGGCTTGGGAAAGGATCGAAAACCTCCTCCACTAGGCGTAAGCACCTAAGATAAACTATCAAAGAGGGCTTTTAAACGGGTTATAACTTTAGGTGTAGGGATATGATAAACACGGTTTTGTTGGATAAGGGATATTTTACTGGTGGCGAGTTAAAGATCTTGATTAATTACATGTACTATACAATGTTGCTAAGCCAAGACTCGACTCAATCTTAAGCTAAAAATAAAATAACAAAAGCATAAAATAAACATAAAATGAAACGGGATGGTAGTCCGTATGTTTTTTCTACTTTTCTTTTTCTCATTTTATTTTGTATTTTTCTTGATTTTTCGATTTTTTTTTTTTTTTTTTTTTTTGTGCATACACTTTTGCCCTACCATCCAAAATAATACATCATAGGGGCGTTGCATTCCCCTTACACTTGAACTTTTACATAACTTTACAAACAACTATTCTAATGAATCGAATTAAGATAATTGAAACACTTGGAATACTTTTAAAATATTTAGCACATATGGGGGTAATAAATGATGTTCTTCCCCATTACTCCATTACACTAGTACTTTACCCATGAGTCCCAATCGTCCCAAAATAATATGTACAAGGATATGACTCGACTTAGCAACTATGTAATCAACTAGATAATTAACTTGGGTTTAAACAAATGTTGTAACAATAATGCACTAAAAATGAGTGCATACAAGGTAGGCTAAGGCGATTTGGGTGTACATTTTAGTGGGGTGTAACAAATTCTTCCTTTAAGAAAAATGCTTAAAGGTTGAAACGAAAAGATAGGCTCTGAGGGGTGTACTAGGGGTATCGTGTACTAAAAATGAGTACAACGCAAAGGGTGTGGAATAATTACTTGACCAATGTAGCCAAAGTAATTATAACAAAAACACAGGTGTAAAACAATGGGTTAATCCTAATGCCTCTTATCATGTAGTAAATCTAACTACACGAATGTAGTCTCACTTGTGGCCTTGGAATGGTCCTAACGCAAGTTCTAGAATCTAAGTGCTACCGGTACACACATCATAGCATAAATGCTTTTCCTACCAATTCTAGGGGCGAACCTCACATATTTGGGGGTGGAAAATTTTTTAGTGGTACGGTTTTTTGTGCTAGTCATATAACTCCTATCCATGAGACGCTCATTAAAATCAAAGTTTCACTCCTATATGTTGTAAAAAATTTTAAATTTGGCGCTAAAATTACCCTAACAGGTGTTTCTCTTAGTTTTATTACACATCTACCATCAAACAAACAAAAATCAAGTGCAATAGCATTCTCTAATCGTATTTTACCCCCCCCCCCCCTTACACTTAAGATGAACATTGTCCCCAATGTTCAAATAACAAGATGTAAAAGCATAAAGTAAAAGAATGAAATCAAATACTCCCCTGATTTGCTCGGTGGATAATGTGGTAACACGGTTAGATCTTCTTCCAAGGTAATGATGAAGCTCCATGACTAATGCATCGCCATAAGCTTGATCCAACAAACATTTCCTTTTCCAAAATAACCTGTTAAGCCTGAGAAAACAAACACGAAAACCTGCATAACATCGGCGGGATAAACTCTATATATAAGGATATAATGCTTGTGGAATGATAATTTTGTAGATTCCTGGAGATTATAAGTTAGAGATTTAATAAAAACCTTTTATGAAAACAAAACTTTCAAAAAAATTTTAGAAAATTAAACCTGACGCCGTCAGGTTGTAAATCCTGACGCCGTCAGAAATGATCTGACATAATTCTCATGTTAAGTTTCCGGAAAATTTCTGGAAAAACCTATACCTTACTTCCTGGAATTCCTGCAAAACATCATTATGACTCGATACAAGCATTTGACTCAAACAATTACTAATATGTATGTTAATTTATTATTGTTATGATTCATGTTCATTTGTTCTAATAAACCGATTTGGATTTCCCTCACACTTATCTTTTGCAAAATACCTTTATATGTAGTTAAGACGAAGTTAAAAACAAGATAAAGCATTTTCACAATTTAGTTTCGAACATGAATCAATAAAAATAAAAATTAAACATACATACGGAAGCAAATAAAATCAAACAAACAAATAAATAAACACACAAAGCAAATAAAGCTTGGGTTGCCTCCCAAGAAGCGCTTGTTTTTGTTCGAGTCACGAGCCTGACTCTACCCTTATTTAACGGATAAAGGAGAGGTTTTCCCTACACTTAGGGTTAAGTGCGGGTGATAGTAGCGATACACACCGACTCGGTATGAGTATGCCACGTGAGGAAAGAGTGGTGGATGAATTATATGCTCAAAGATGTGGGATCCAATCATCATAACCTTACTTAGTTCAATTGGGTCAATGGGTGAATTGAAGTTTTCTCCTAGAAAGGGATCATCTTCTATCAACTTCGAGAGATTCCTAGTTGGGAATCCATCTTGACCTAATAAACCCGGTTTAAACCCATAATGTTTCTTGTGATCAATCATGAATGGGTGATGTAAGTATGTAAGGTCATGGTTCACTCCTATGTTGTCTTCCTCACTACAAGGCTTAGAGTCTACTACCTTAATCTTAACATTACCCGGACTACATGGTTTGATGGGTGGATCGGGACCTTTTTCAATTCCTAAATTCACATCTAAGGATGGAAGATTAGGTAACGGTTTTGGCTGAGGCTCCGGTTCATCAAAACTAGGAACTTCCATATAACTAAAAGAAAGGTTATGACTACAAGTATTCAAACCTATATCCTCTAGTTGTGTTTGGTCCAAGGGTTCTACCTCTATTGGGGTTCCTATAGTCTCTTCTACTTCTTCTGGGTAAGTCACGGGTGGTGTGTGTGCCTCAAATGATGGTAGGACTTGTGGGGTACTTGGTGGGCTTATGTTACTTACCTCATCATTCCTTGTGTCAAGATCACCTATATCCTCATCATGTGTTTCTTGAGATTCATCGTCATCGATCATAAAACCTAGGTCTTTTTGATCAATGTGATCATGCTCGGCTAGATCCTCCATCACATCAAGATCACCTAAGTGTTCACCCTGTATTATGGTAGTGCCTAACCATGACATGCAGCTAGGTGGCTCAACTCTACCCTCATGTGTGTCGTATGTTTTGGTGAAATCTATCCCACTCATGCAACTAACCATCTCAGAATCTTGGTTTGATTCTAAGTCCATGTTCTTAGAAACTAGGTCTCTTTGCTCAAACGAATCCACCAATTCGTTCCACTTATGGGTCATGGTTAGGAAGCTTTCCTCAAAATTCATCCAAAGGGCCTGACTAAAAGGAATTGATCCAGATAATGCTCGTCTAATAGAAATCTCACATGCATAGAATTCATTAAACCCATCTAACCTTACCCCTAACTCCTTTTGGAAATCACAAAGATCACACAAAAATTCATAGGAATGATAGGAAACAAATCTATTGGTGAAATATAATTGTTCCTCTATTGTCAATGATCTAAATGGAATTTCATACGCCATGGTGACAAATAAAAATGGTTTTACAAACAAAGGGCACAAAGAAAAAGATAGACTACAAGAAATCCTAGAAAAATAAAATAAAAAATCTCACTAGAAAGGAATCTAGTGAGTAGACCTAATAAAATAAAAATTCAACCTAAACAATAACTATTCCCCGGCAACGGCGCCAAAATTTGATGCGTGGTTTTGCGACCTTACAACAGGTTTTACCTCTCGAGGGATCTCAAGAGGCTTACAACCCCACCAGGCAGTGTAACTGACCGATGTAGTATAGTGTAGTGGTAAGTACGGGGGATTGATCGTTCTCCACAGGGAATAGTGTTCGTTAGGTATGAAAAACTACTCTAATAGGTCTAAGGGTGAGAGAAGATTCTTTTTATGTTTTTATAATTTTATGAAAGCAAGTAAAATCTCAGGTTTGAAAGAGTGGGCGGAATTAGTTGCTAGTCAACTAACCCAAATAACTACGAATGCAAATAAAATAAAATAACTGAAAATAAAAAGGTGGTAAAACTTATGTGGTGAGAAATGTGTTTACTTAGATTTCCTTACTCCCTAACTATCTTTTACTGGTTGATTAGTGTGTATTAATCGCGTGGATGACGGGTGTATTCCTTAATACCAATCGTGGGGTGGCGTATGTACTTCCCCAACTCTACAAGCTCCTACTTCACTCCTATGTCGAGCCGGCTAGGAAGCTCCTAACATGGGATCACTAGAATTCGCTTGTGCATTAAATACAACCATAAAAACCTTAGTACGCATTGGTTCATGCTTCTTAAGACGTTCAAGCAAGTTACCGAATAGGAAGTTAGCCAGTTTTCTTAAGCCTAACATAGATGAATAATCATCCAATACAACTAATAACACACTAATAACCAACAATCAATAGCTAGGTTTCATTAGATCTAAGCAAACACAAGATAAATCTAGCCTAGCATGTTAAACAAAAGACAAGAACAAGATAGAATCAAACAACACATAGACATATTCAATGATTAATTGATAACTTATCTTCAATGTAACATGAAAGATCTCAAGGCAAAAAGCCTTGAAAAAGCTGCTAAAATCGTCTTAGGGTTTTTCACACACAAGGTTCCACACAAGTTCCACACTAATGACAAAAAATTGCAAAACTATATATAGACTTTCAGATCTGACGGCGTCACGTTATGGAGTGTGACGCCGTCACCTCGCCGCTTTTAGGGTTCTCGGATGGCCTTCTTGACGCCGTCCCTCTTTAGCTCTCCAAAATCCGTTCTGGCTTATCAAGGCTTGACACCGTGAGAATTAGGCGTGACGCCGTCCCGCTTTAACTTATACCGTGACGACCTTGATCATTCCAAAGTGTGACGCCGTCAGAATTCCCATGCAAATTTCTCTGGCTTATCATGAGTAATTTTCATATCCACCACTTTTGCCAAGCCATGACGCCGTCCAGAACAAATCCTGACGCCGTCAAAGGTACTTTCCAGCACAATTTTGAGACTTTGCCGTTTTCTTCACTTTAATGCTCCAAAAACGTCCAAAATGCCTCCTTTTCCAGATTTCTCCTCAAAAGTACCTAAAATGACAAAAGGAATGATTTAGGGCAGTATTTGATCAAATAAATACGATTTAAGGCTTAAATGACCCCTTAAAAGCGGTACACTTTTCGCTTCATTACCAAATTCCTGTAAAGTATGTAAAAGAAGGAGAAATGCATGCTGTTCCTCCTCCTATAAGAGGAGTGTTTAAACCTGTCCCTATCCACTCAGACCTTGACATAGACTTAGATGAATCACACCTGTCCTATGGCAAAAAGTCCAATGACTTGCCTACTTTAGAAAATGAATCTGATGACTTTGTCTCTTGTTCTGAAAGTGACAAGTCCTCTGAATCTAAGTCCACAGACTATACCTCATGTGATTCAAGTGAAAAGTCCGCAACACCCAAATCACATGATTTATACTCAAGAGTTGCACCTGAACCTATTGCTAAGACTGCTTCTCTTCAAGACAACTCTTTGTGTTCTGATAAAAACAATTTTGTCTCTGATTTTGGAGGTCATGTGAAGAAGAAGTCTATTAAAAAGACATCTTGTTTTGTGTGTGGTAGTCTATCTCACCACATCAAGGACTGTGATTTCTATGAGAATAAAATGTATAACACCCCCAAGAATAATTTTTTATAGCGGAAGACTTGTTTTACAACGGAAGACTTAATTGGGTGTTATTTGTGGATCGAAGTTGTAATCAAAGAAAACATCAAAATAATTTAATGATGTTTTTAAACAAAGTTCTCATTTGATATAATCAGAGTTTAACGAATTCAGGTCCCAAAAGTTTTAAACAGGACAAGAGTCCAAAAGGTTCATAATTTAGACACAATATAAGTTTTTGAGTTCCATCGAATGTGAAATAACACGTGTCCATCCATCCATGTCCTTGCACGCCCATCTAAGCATTTAACACTTTGCGAACCTGAGATAAACATGCTAAAAAGTTAACATAAAGTTGAGTGAATTCATAGAGTTTAATAAACAATAAGTTGAATACAAGCATTATTCATAAATTGACATGTAACGAATACAAGTCGGGAAAAATAAGATTATAGCATCGAGCTCATGAAACCGAACCTTGACAGAAATTTAATAGTGCCCTTAAAAAGGTAAGTTTGCCAATTTACCACGAATTTCTCAATATTATGCTACCCGTTATATATGAGCGCGACTCATCCGGACAGGCTTGTCAAGCCCCATATGCATATTCATAATACTAGCGTTTCCCACGGAATTAACGGTTCATGAAATTAGGGACTTGTATGGCAAAAGTTACTCCATAACTATAATCATGTAATCGGGTCAAGCATACCAAAAACTACTTGTATTCAGTTTGTAAAACTAGCATGTATCCCCCTCGCGAGGTTTATAAACGTTAAAATGAGTAAAGGCGAGGCTATGAACTCACCTTGGAGTGTAGTGGCGTACGTAACGCAACGATGCCAAAGAGTATGGCAGAACAGTGTAAAGAAGTATAACGCAACGATACGGAATTCGGCAGAACCTAATGAATATAAAACTCATCTTAACGTATATTCCAAACCGTAATAGTTTCCAACAGTTAACTATTCCCATTCCCAAGTATTATTTCAAAGCTTGCTTCCAAAAATATTTTTGTTATATCCGTTTAATACTGTTTGGTATCATCATGTGGTGGTTTGAATGTCAAGACTCGGAAAACTCACACCAAAATATAAAACATATTACACAAGTATGAGAGGAAAATAAACACGTATGAATCAAGTAGCATATAAGTGCTAAAATGAGTTAGCGGTTATGTTCTAGCCAATTTAACAAAAGTTATTCCGGTTAGTTAAATTACCGGATGGTTTTAGTTTACAAGTTTTATATGTCATCGAGTTTTAATATCAAGTTAACTATAACAAATTAATTCTAATTATTAAATTCGTTAAGTTTGTCGATAATACAAGTCTCAACCAAAAGTATATAATCCGATTTTAAGTGCCAAGTCCCAAGTCCAATATTAATAACCTTTGTCCAATGTTATATATGTATATATAGTCCGAAATCAAATAAACCGCAATCTATCTAATAATAATGACTCTAAACCAACCCGAGCCAACCAAAATAAGCTCACAAACTTATAATAAAATCTAATGAGCATCAAGTATATAAATTAAGTAAATCAAGTAAGCTAAACCAAACGCACCCAAGTAGGGCTGTGGTGTGAGCCGCAACAATAGATAACAAATAACTACAACGAAGACCAACAATTAAGCAAGTATTTGGCCGAGACCCTAGCGGTCTCAGCTCGCGTTCCCATGGCAGCCAAACAACAACAACAACAAATAAGCAACAACAAAAAAAAGCAATCACAGCAATAGTCATTTGCCGAAACCCTACTGGTCTCGGCCTCTCCTCCTTGGCAACAAATCCAACCAAACGTACCCTATTCTTTATCGTCACCAATTCCGAACCAAAAGGACCCTATGTGGTCCTCAACTTATCGACAACACTAATAATCTCACCAAAAATCAAAACTCAAGTCCAAACTCAATCCTAGTTCACAGCTAAACCAAACGGTACCAAATAAATCCATCCAAACACAAACCAAAATAAATAATCAACAAATCAAGAACAAAAATAACAAGAAAAACATCTATACCGTGAACTTATGCCCACGGTTCGTATAACTCGACACAAACAAACACACTTTCGATACCAAACTATCATTACACGTTTTTTTATTAATTAAAACCTTAAAACCCATTTGCTTATCTCCAAAATAACAAGATCGAAACTGAGTTGACTCGTTCACGAGTCAACTTGCGCGTGGGTGACGCGTGACTTACATTGGTCTTCGAATGAATAAAAAATACGAAAGGAGAGGTGATGGTGGTGGTGATTCGGGAATGAAACTCGAATGAAAATGATGTTAGGGTGAGCTTGGTGGCGCGTGTAATAGCTCAAAAGAACGAGAATGAAATTTGTTGAAGGATGGTGGTGGCGGTGTGATACAACTCGCGGTGGTGACGGAGTTGTGGCCGGATTTTGTGACCAGAAATAATGGAGAGGGTGAGGGGTGTGAGAGGCGCGGCTAAGGGAGAAAGAGAGAATGAAACCCTAACTTTTTATAAGTGGGGTATTTATAGGGTGTGTTGGGGATTTGGTGCAAACCCTAGCGCGCCCTCAGGGACTAAACTTGCCATTTTCTGTTATATTTTAACGAAACATGAACGGAACTAATAAATCGCGTTATGAATATTCCCCGAACACCCGAAAGTTATTCCAATAATCCTAGAAATGTTTTTCCATAAAGTTTGATTATAAATATGTATAACCTTCTCGTAAATAAATAAATCATGTTTTTAAATATATATATATATATATATATATATATATATATATATATATATATATATATATATATATATATAATATATAGTTAATTAAGCTACGAAGATGGATTATTCTTCATTAATTGTTTACAAATGACAGGGGAAATTTAAGGGGTATTACCGTACGTACTCCTTTAGAGAGAGACGTCCCGGCGCTCAATTCTTCTTAATCGTCGTTTTGTTTAATGGTGAAGAGATGACGATATCGACAAGTCATCGTCGGGGTTTCCAACGGGAGTTGAATGATCAAAAGCCAAAGCATGAAATATGTTCAATGAACAAGAGTGAATGGATTGTAGGATTCTAACGAGTCATCAATTCTTGGGAGTGGATAATAGTACATTACTATTAGCTTATCAAGCTCGCGGCGGTCGATACAGAATTGGAAAAAATCTACAATACAAATTACGAGTCGAAAGGAGTTCATAGCCCAATGAATGATTCGTTCGCATTCTATGGCGGATACACGTAAGCCCACTCATTTATAATTCATCACTTACATAAATAGGCGTCCCAATCCATGTAAGTAAGGAATTATAAAATTATAGTTCGGCGGT
Source organism: Artemisia tridentata subsp. tridentata (assembly GCA_021014915.2). Taxonomy (NCBI): domain Eukaryota; kingdom Viridiplantae; phylum Streptophyta; class Magnoliopsida; order Asterales; family Asteraceae; genus Artemisia; species Artemisia tridentata. The sequence continues at coordinate 153,494,189 of CP139501.1, read as the reverse complement.
TTATAATTTTCTTATTCAAATGAAGAGGCGTCCCAATCCATTTCAATAAGATGATTATAAATCATCCTACTTATGTATTGCCAACACAAAACACAATAAAAACAACAACAAATGTTGTTCTTCAAAATCATAAGAAGTAACGAGAAGAAGAATGAGACGTTAGTCAATCACGTTTCGAAGGTAAGTGTCAGAAGACAGCACGATCTGAGGTAACCATTTCAAGTCAAACTCCCACCAACTGGAAGAGTTCAAGACTATGGATTACGAAGCAATATATACGCTACTTTATAATATGGTGACAATTTGGGTAATAGGTAATTGACAGGACGATTTGCAAGATGATAACAAGATAGTATATCCGGAACTCGTCCAAACAGTTTATGTAGTAGCAGTATCTCAGTGATTTAGTTTATAAGATGGTGGTGAAGTATCTTGTAAAAGAATGACGAATTTTTTTTTTTTTGATTGGATAGTGACAATTTGTGTATAAAACTTTAGCGAAATGGTTTATAAAGTGATAGTAAAATAGTTTCACAAGGTAATGGCAAAACTTGTTTGTAAGGTGTTTTACAAAATAGTTTTTATATGATTAACAAAACAATTATAAGTTGATAGTAAGTCTGGTTATTAATTTATAAGGTATTAGTAAGGAAATTCTGAATAGCATAGTAAATCCGTTTGAAATATAGTGAAAGGATAGTTTATAAAATAATAATAAAATTATTTACAAAACGATAGTGAAATAGCAAGTGCAATGGGCAGAATTCGTCGCAACATGTTGATGCATATACAAGTCGTGTTCAATTTAATTAATTTGTTTCTAGGTGATGGGTTACGAGGTGATGTAGTGTTCCAAAAGTTTAGGACAATTATTCAAATTCATTTTCGGAGGTGGATAGTGAGATAATCAAGAGGAATCGATAGACCGAGTATATAAAGAATAAGAATCGGTAAAAGATTTATAAAGATAAGTAGACGAGAGTAAACAAAGTGTATATGAATAATCTTTATATACATAGTATCAATAGTGGTGCTTCGGAAAGTAAGCAGAAATGCTCAGAAAACATGAGTTCACGGGGAGTAAGACAATCAATAAAAATTGATAAATTGTAACTTGTTTCGATGTTATATGAAATGATATTACATATGGTTATTAAGAGTTTAGAGAAATGGAATAAATTATCCATTGTAATCACAAACAATGTCTGAGAAATAAGAGAGACCATTGTAATCACCTACAATGTCTGATGAATAAGGGAGACCACTGTAATCACAAACAATGTCTGAGAAATATGAGAGACCATTGTAATTACATACAATGTCTGATAAATAAGAGAGACCATTGTAATCATCTATAATGTCTGATGAATAAGAGAGATCATTGTAATCACCCACAATGTCTGATATAACTTGAAGATGTGTATAAATTTCCGGATGGAAATTTACAATGCTCACGAATAGCATATAATACACCAAGGAAGTTTAGTGCACAAAAGTTTACATACATAAAAAGTGATACTTTCGTGGATTATCGGTCAAGTTAAGAAATAATTATAGTGCTTCTATAATTATCCTTAATATAATAAAGATATATACTCAATGGAGTAATAGGAAATTTAGAAAGTAGGCGCGCATGGATATCGGACAAGATGATGGAACTCATGACTTTTGAAAAATGAATGGTTATAGTCTAGGTTTTTAAAAGAAAACGACCTAATTCACTATAACTTATGCTCTGATACCAATCTATAACACCCCCAAAAATCATTTTTTTACAGCGGAAGACTTGTTTTACAGCGGAAGACTTAATTGGGTGTTACTTGTGAATCGAAGTTGTAATCATAGAAAACATCAAAATAATTTAAAGATGTTTTTAAACAAAGTTCTCATTTGATATAATCAGAGTTTAACGAATTTAGGTCCCAAAAGTTTTAAACAGGACAAGAGTCCAAAAGGTTCATAATTTAGACACAATATAAGTTTTTGAGTTCCATCGAATGTGAAATAACACGTGTCCATCCATCCATGTCCTTGCACGCCCATCTAAGCATTTAACACTTTGCGAACCTGAGATAAACATGCTAAAAAGTCAACATAAAGTTGAGTGAATTCATAGAGTTTAATAAACAATAAGTTGAATACAAGCATTATTCATAAATTGACATGTAACGAATACAAGTCGGGAAAAATAAGATTATAGCATCGAGCTCATGAAACCGAACCTTGACAGAAATTTAATAGTGCCCTTAAAAAGGTAAGTTTGCCAATTTACCACGAATTTCTCAATATTATGCTACCCGTTATATATGAGCGCGACTCATCCGGACAGGCTTGTCAAGCCCCATATGCATATTCATAATACTAGCGTTTCCCACAGAATTAACGGTTCATGAAATTAGGGACTTGTATGGCAAAAGTTACTCCATAACTATAATCATGTAATCGGGTCAAGCATACCAAAAACTACTTGTATTCAGTTTGTAAAACTAGCATGTATCCCCCTCGCGAGGTTTATAAAAACTTAAAATGAGTAAAGGTGAGGCTATGAACTCACCTTGGAGTGTAGTGGCGTACGTAACGCAACGATGCCAAAGAGTATGGCAGAACAGTGTAAAGAAGTATAGCGCAACGATACGGAATTCGGCAGAACCTAATGAATATAAAACTCATCTTAACGTATATTCCAAACCGTAATAGTTTCCAACAGTTAACTATTCCCATTCCCAAGTATTATTTCAAAGCTTGCATCCAAAATTATTTTTGTTATATCCGTTTAATACTGTTTGGTATCATCATGTGGTGGTTTGAATGTCAAGACTCGGAAAACTCACACCAAAATATAAAACATATTACACAAGTATGAGAGGAAAATAAACACGTATGAATCAAGTAGCATATAAGTGCTAAAATGAGTTAGCGGTTATGTTCTAGCCAATTTAACCAAAGTTATTCCGGTTAGTTAAATTACCGGATGGTTTTAGTTTACAAGTTTTATATGTCATCGAGTTTTAATATCAAGTTAACTATAACAAATTAATTCTAATTATTAAATTCGTTAAGTTTGTCGATAATACAAGTCTCAACCAAAAGTATATAATCCGATTTTAAGTGCCAAGTCCCAAGTCCAATATTAATAACCTTTGTCCAATGTTATATATGTATATATAGTCCGAAATCAAATAAACCGCAATCTATCTAATAATAATGACTCTAAACCAACCCGAGCCAACCAAAATAAGCTCACAAACTTATAATAAAATCTAATGAGCATCAAGTATATAAATTAAGTAAATCAAGTAAGCTAAACCAAATGCACCCAAGTAGGGCTGTGGTGTGAGCCGCAACAATAGATAACAAACAACTACAACGACAACCAACAATTAAGCAAGTATTTGGCCGAGACCCTAGCGGTCTCGGCTCGCGTTCCCATGGCAGCCAAACAACAACAACAACAAATAAGCAACAACAAAAAAAAGCAATCACAGCAACAGTCATTTGCCGAAACCCTACTGGTCTCGGCCTCTCCTCCTTGGCAACAAATCCAACCAAACGTACCCTATTCTTTCTCGTCACCAATTCCGAACCAAACGGACCCTATGTGGTCCTCAACTTATCGACAACACTAATAATCTCACCAAAAATCAAAACTCAAGTCCAAACTCAATCCTAGTTCACAGCTAAACCAAACGGTACCAAATAAATCCATCCAAACACAAACCAAAATAAATAATCAACAAATCAAGAACAAAAATAACAAGAACAACATCTATACCGTGAACTTATGCCCACGGTTCGTATAACTCGACACAAACAAACACACTTTCGATACCAAACTATCATTACACGTTTTTTTATTAATTAAAACCTTAAAACCCGTTTGTTTATCCCCAAAATAACAAGATCGAAACTGAGTTGACTCGTTCACGAGTCAACTCGCGCGTGGGTGACGCGTGACTTACCTTGGTCTTCGAATGAATCAAAAACACGAAAGGAGAGGTGATGGTGGTGGTGATTCGGGAATGAAACTCGAATGAAAATGATGTTAGGGTGAGCTTGGTGGCGCGTGTAATAGCTCAAAAGAACGAGAATGAAATTTGTTGAAGGATGGTGGTGGCGGTGTGATACAACTCGCGGTGGTGACGGAGTTGTGGCCGGATTTTGTGACCAGAAATAATGGAGAGGGTGAGGGGTGTGAGAGGCGCGGCTAAGGGAGAAAGAGAGAATGAAACCCTAACTTTTTATAAGTGGGGTATTTATAGGGTGTGTTGGGGATTTGGTGCAAACCCTAGCGCGCCCTCAGGGACTAAACTTGTCATTTTTTGTTATATTTTAACGAAACATGAACGGAACTAATAAATCGCGTTATGAATATTCCCCGAACGCCCGAAAGTTATTCCAATAATCCTAGAAATGTTTTTCCATAAAGTTTGATTATAAATACGTATAACCTTCTCGTAAATAAATAAATCATGTTTTTAAATATATATATATATATATATATATATATATATATATATATATATATATATATATATATATATATATATATATATATATATATATATATATATATATATTTAATTAAGCTACGAAGATGGATTATTCTTCATTAATTGTTGACAAATGACAGGGGAAATTTGTGGGATATTACAAAATGGGTGTTTGTGCTTAACAAAAGAAAACTTGAACTATGTGGAAAAATGTTTAGGGGATTCCCTCATTTGTCCCTAAGGCAAATGCATTTCCTGCTGATATTGCAAAGGGACCAGCATCTGTTGCTGCTGGTAGGCCTCTTAGACCAGCAGTTGTTCCTGCTGGTAAGCCAGTTCCAACTGGTAGAACCAATTCTGCTGGTTGGAAAAGGAATGCTGCTAGACACATTAACAGACCTACCAACACTTACTTTCAGTATGACTATTGGCCTGTTTGTAATTTGGGGGGAACAAGATGGCAATCTAATGTTAAGTACTCTACATATGGTACTTGGAGACACAATGGGCATTATTTGAGACAGGGATCCAGGAATTATAATGGATCATATCAGTTTCCTTGGTTTAATTCTTGCTAAGATTGAGGGGAGGCATAAGCCTAAGGGGAGGATTATGCTTGTATTTTGTGTATTTACTAAATTTTATTTTTAAAATTCTGTATTTTCTGTGTATTATGTTTCTTCTGTTCCCGAGCAGTCTGACAAAGGTAAGGTCCCACTAGGGGATGAACTTGGGGGTCTTGTATCTGATCAAGAGAAGGCTGCTCAAGCACGCTTATTCAAGAATCTTGAGGATGAAAGGATAGGAGACGAAATGGCACAGAAGGTCCAAGCAGACATTGATGCAGCCATGGAAAGGCCACAACTGCCCTTTTCTACCACTTTACCTCCTCAAAGATAGCAAGAGGTGGATGCTGCTTCTTTCAACTTCTCTGAGACAGATTGGATGCATGTTCAGACTCAAGTAGCTGCTAATCATGATCTTTCCAAAGATCTCTTAGGGGTTGATGTGACAGATGATGACTTTCTTGCTAAAATGGTTGCTTTAATGAGGAAGAAAAGGCAAGCTATTGCTGAGAGGTTAGCAAAGGAGAAGAGGGATAAGCCTCTTTCACAGGCACAGCAGAGAGCTTATATGAGACAAGTTGTCAAGAACCAGAGTTCTGCTCTCTTCACTACTGCATGGAATATGGCACAGGTTAAGAGCCTTTCTGATGAAGAACTCATGTGGTACTATAACAAGATTATGGCAAAGATTGCACCCAGGCCCAAACCTGCTTTGGAAGAACCTTCTTCCTAAAGGCTTAAGTCTTCTGCTGCAACAATGCAGGATGTTGATATTGATCAATCACAGGATTCAACACCCAAGGTTGCTGCTACTTCTATTCCTTCTGCTGATGCTTCTGCTGGTGTTTCTGCTGAGGCTACCCATACTATTCCTGCTGATGCCAACCCATCCAATCCTTCTGCTATAATTGATCATGGTCCTCAACCCATTTCTCCTGAGATACCACATTCTTCATCCTATCCTAATGATACTACTGGTACAACATCTTCATCTACTCCTGGCACAAGAAAGAAGAGTAGAGCTAAAAGGCGTGCTTCTAGGCCACTTACAGAGCTGGATGATCAGGAATTAATTCATTTTGATTCAGAGAGTGAACCTGATAAAGATTCTCCTCTTCCTTGGGCTGCTATTGCTGGTTGGGAAGTTCTTAGTTTGCCTCAAGGAGAACTTCATGCTTTGTACAGAGTTGACAATGTCACTAAATATTTTACCTTTCTTCGGGAAATTTTGCATTTGGTGGATAGGCAAGACCTGAGTTACCTCTATGGCATGGTGGATCAGTATTATGCATCACATGATGCTTCTGGAATTGGTATTATTCTTTGGGGTGATTTGAAAGTGTTGATGGATTCTCTGGAAGAAGGGGTTGCTTATTCTGTTTGGGATAATCAACTGAATTGGCAGGTGAGGAGTTGGAGGTTGTATACACCTTCAAATGTTCATGTCTTGGAAACTATGGATGGGAGAGTATTTCACATGTTTGTGGATGTGTCTTATCCCCTCTCAGTTCAACTAATGGAGAGGATGTTGAGGCATAAGTTGGTGGTTGGCAAGACTGTGGTAGGGAATGATTTGACTACTGCTGAGCAATTGGTTGGGTTTATCAGAACTCAACTTGCTGCTGCTCATGCTTCTGATTCTTGATGGTATTGTTGTATATTTTTCATTTTCATTTGTTTGTTTTGTTTCTTTATTTTCTTTTATGTTTATTTTAATTTCTTTGTAGTTAAAAAAAAAAAAAAAAAAAAAAAAAAAAAAAAAAAAAAAAAAAAAAAAAACCTTGTATCTTGTATACTAACTTTTGTGCAGGTACAGTGTTGGTTTTTAACCACACATCAAATGGTAATCATCTCACCATGTCTAACAGACAAGAAAGAGTTGACTCACCATGAGGGTACGGCTCTGGTGTGATCATCAAATCCGTTGATAGCTGTAATAGTTTGCTCAAAACTATAGGGTTCTCAACTCACCTATGTTTCATTACTGAGAGTTGAATGGTTTTCAATTCACCATGGATTTTACCCTTTGGGGTTTCCAAAGAATTGTCTAGACCACAAGTATATGGCTTGTGGTCAAGGCAGTGGAAAACCATATTTGGTCATCAATTCACCAAAGGTTAACTTCAACCAAAGAATTGGCTAGTCCTGAGCAAACGGCTACAGGTAAAGACAACTCAAATCCGTTTATAGTTGATGATTTACTAAAAATCATATGGTTATCAATGTACCATGGTCTCACACACCTAAACATTGGCTACTCTAGTAGTGATGGCTATTGGTAAAGAGACATCAAATCCATTAATTTTCAATGATTCACCTCTCACAGGAGTTTACACACCTGGATGTGATGAGAATAGTATGAAACTTAAATGTTTTGATGTACAATATGTCATTGTTGCTGTGAAGTTCAAGTGCAGTGCATATCAGGGGTAACCAGATTATGAATTGAAGATGTTCCTGTTGCTACTGATCCACATATGTTGCTGCTGGAAGCTTGTGCTTAAAGATGGTGTTGCTGCTGGTTACTTTCTGATGCTACTGGTTCAATCCTCTATCCCTGGACGTCAAAGACCTATCTGGAAACTTGAAGTTAACGAAGTCAAATTCAAGTTTAGGGGAGGATTGTTAGGAATTATTAGAATAATATTTTATTTTCATTCTTGCTGTTAGTTATAGCAGTTCCTGCTGGCAGGTATGTAGTTCCTGCTGGTAGTGCAGGTTGTTCCGGCTGTTAGTTGTCATTGCTGCGGGTAATTCGTATGTTTAGAAAGTTTGTTAAAGTTATTTTAGGAAGGGATAGTGTGTATCTCTTTACACGTTTTCTTAGTGATGCAGCATTAGGGTTTCTTGTAGTATAAAAGAAACATGCGACATTGAGTTTTGTAAGCCTGGAAACGAATTCTTAATATCTTTAGTAAATAAAAGATCCATAGAGGATCAAAGATTTATAGTTTGTTTTCTTCTTAACTATTGTGTTTAGATTCCGCCTAACCATAAGTTTCATTTATAAAGATTCTCTTAGGCTGTTTGTGATTACATAGACAGTCTACCAAGCTCAAAGATCTATCAGGAAGGCACGATCCAACAATAACGAGGATCAAACTTTGTCTCTTAAATTCTTGATACAAAACCAAGAAATCTCACTTACTCTTGACCAATTTGCTCATATTCTTGAACTTCCGAACCATGGACAATGTTCCTACACGGAAGGATGGTCTCTCAAAACCCTCACTAATCACTGATATGAGTCTGGTCCATACAATACCCTCATTCCCACTCCTTGTGAGATTAAAGAACACATTCAAAAGTTCATGGTTTTATTAAAGAAAACGGTTAAGTTGAGTTTTGTAAGTCTCATGTCTATGACTTAGATCCACTAAAAGTCTATGTTGATGAAATTCATCCAAATCTACGTAGATGGATAGAAGTCATTCATGAAAATGTATTTTGTCTTCCTCACAACCGTGAGCACCTCCCAGCATGTTGTGCTCATATGTTGTATTGTCTAGTCACCGAACAACCCTACAATCTTGCCTACTTTGTGGCAAAGAGAATTATCAATGTCATGGGTCGACTAAATAAGGCGATACCCTATGGCATATTGTTGATTCGTTTATACCGTTTTGTCATGAACTCATTTCCTCAACTCCAAAACAATCGATATCTCCTTGTCAATCCCACCATGGCTCCTCGAACTCAAAACACTTACACCTCTCTCTATTAGGAATGTACATCATCTCAAGGGAACCATGATGATAGTTTGGTATTGTGCTATGATGTCTCATCGAGTGATGATGAATGAGGATGTGCTCAAGCCAATGGAACTATTTTCATCATATTAGAATAGGATCTTCCATCTCATATTAGGATTTATCTATAATAAATTTTATTAGGGATTAATACTCTTTACTATCTTGCATGCTTGACTTTTATTCTATCACTTTGAATGATTTTGAATTATGTGATTCTTGGATGATAGCTTATTTTGTCCTTTTTGATTGCATGCTTATAGCTTATCTTAGATAGTTGCATGATAATCTTTAATTGCTAGGAGTAGCTTAATATGTGATATATTTGGCAAATAAATCTTTAGTAGTTTGAGGCACTAACATTTCCTACAAATAGTCCCCCTAGAAAACTTCCTTTAGCTACCCAGAACTAGGCAGCACAGGAAAATTTGTGACTCCCAGGTCACGGTACCATTAAATAGGCCATGGTATCATTAAATTTAACGGTATCGTGTGGTATTTAGTGGTATCGTGCCCTTGTTTGACGAATTTTCACTGTTTCCCCTAGATCCCTGCATCCTTAACCATAAACCTGCAATATTTTAGAAACTCTCATACACCCTAAGATTCCCTCACTACACCATAGGACACTACCACCAACTTTAATTCAAATCCCACAACTCTTGCCTATATAAAGCCTCACCATTGCAAGCATATCTTGCATCTCATCTTCAACTTCCCATTACCCACTTACCATGTCTTCCACACAAGGATCAACAACCCATATCTCCAAGAAACCTAAGATCACCGTTAGACCACCATCCAAACCTCTCTTTGTTGATCTTAACAAAGATGATGAAGTCACAACACCACCTTCCCAAAGTACTCCTAACTCATCATCTCCACTTAATGCTCCTACCAAAACATCATCAACTAGAACATTATCTTCATCATCTCCCTCTTTGAACATCATGCCATCATCCATGGACTACATACTCTCACCTATCACCCTATTGGATTATGTCATTCCAACCCCATCACCTACATACTCACCACCACCTCCTTCTCCAATCATGGGACAACCTATCCAACCTCATCCGGTTGATATACATAGTGCTAATTGCCTATGTTGTGTTCACAACCGCAACGTCATCTTCTTTTTGAGAGATGAGATACACTTCATGTTCTCCTATGTGGAACATCTCTTGACACCACTACCAACTCCAATCATGTCACCCTCTCCACCTCCTACTAGCCAATTTAACTAAACATATTCATGTTTAGTTTCCAACAATAAAGATCTAGGATCCCTTTTGGAAATGAAGCTAATCTTAGGGCCTATTGTCACTAAAGATTTATATGTGCTTCTTGTAGTTTGTTTTTATGTTTATGATGTAGTCATACTTTATGTATAACATTTCTATCTATGAATAGATGGGCTTCTTGTGAGGTTGTTTTATCCTTTATAGTTTTTAGCTTTCTAGCATTTTTCTTAGTTTATGGTTGGATATTTGTCTTGGTTGCTACATATTAGTTATTGTATACATGTCATCTAACTTTATTTTGTAGCAAGAACCATTGCCCGATTCCTTGGTGTCCTCCAAACGAGGGGGAGTATACATCAAAGGGGAGCCTTAGCAACCTTTTTTGCTTCGACAAAAAGGGGGAGAAATGGGATATAAACTCATGCTAAAAACTTGTTAAAATTAATCTTTAACTTAAACTGAGTTTATGTTTTGTCATCATCAAAAATGGGGAGATTGTTGATTCAAATAATGTTCTAAAAACGTTATTTATATCTTTCGATAACTTCACGTTTTGATGATAACAAAATGTGAAAACACATTACGTTAAAATTAACGTAAACAAATTTTTAGTCGAAATATCTCGTTTCTACGTATATCACTCTAGGTATGGACAAACAAATTTACAACTTGAAAAATGATCAAAGAAGTGAATTTGTGTTTCAAACTTCACATTTTTAATGTGACAAAATATTTTTTCAAAAATATACCTTACAAGTTATTTTTGAATTAAAAAGAAATGTTTTATTGGAAAAATAAGTTTAAAAATCAAAACATCTATTTTCCCCCCAAAAATTAGCTCCAAACTTCTCCAAATAAACTTTCATCACTAAAAACAAAAATTGGAGCGTCCTTGTTTGGCACGGCACCACTAAATTTAGTGATACCGTGTGGTATTTAGTGGTACCATGTCCCTATAACGGGCAAATTTTCTTTGTATATAAATACCAGCCCTGTTCATAGTTTTTGGGCATCCTTTTTCACACATAACTTCCTGAGTTTAAAACTCTTATCACATCTTATCTCATTTGATCATTTAGTTTAGTTTTCTTTTTTTTAAAGAGTGATCCAATCATGCAACCAAGTGATCACCTTCATTCCTCTCCTAGTGCAAGAGAAGAACACAAAGTATCAAAGAAGATACAAAGTGTTGTAGTTATAGTTAGTGTACTTGTAACACTTGTTACATACTTGTTGTATCCTAGCATACATCAAGTTGATTTTCTTTTGTGTAGTTTGTGAGAGTAGATCATTGTGATCTTGTCGAGATCTTGGAGATCTCTTGTAGCTTGTGGGCTTGTGTGTTGATCAAGTGGATCAAGGGTAGATCAGGGAGATCGAGTCAAGTTTGTTGATTGTGTGAACTAGTAAGGATCGTGTGGATCGAGATAGATTGGTACTAGCTAAGATTAGTACTCGACATTTAGCTAAGTGTTGGAAATATGGATAAGCGACGTTGTACGGTTTTCTCTGCCTGAAAGGAGCTTTGTTGACATAGTGCTTAGAACTCTCGAGTTTGGTACTCGGGGAGTGGAGTAAGGCGAAGAAGAGCTTCGTGACCGAACCACTATAAATCTCTTTGTCCCGATTTGATCTTCCATCTCATTTCCTTATATTTATTGTTTATATTAGGTACTATTGTTTAGTGTTCATATTGGTGTAGATTGATTTCACAAAAGAATCGAATCAAAGTTTTTCACAAGTAAAGCTTTATAAAGTTTTTTTTTTTTTTTTTTTTTTTTTTTTTTTTTTTTTTTTTTTTAAAGGAAAAACTATTCAACCCCCCTTCTAATTTTCTACAAATATCATCAACATAAACTTGAACTAGCAAGATATCATCTTTGTGCCTTCTGATAAACAAAGTCTTATCAATCTTCCCTCTACTAAAACCATTGTCCAACAGATATTTTGACAATGTGTCATGCCAAGCTCTAGGAGCTTGATGTAAACCATAAAGTGCCTTCTCCACCTTGTAAACCTTGTCAGGAAAATCAGGATCTTCAAAACTAGGTGGCTGAGAGACATAAACTTCTTCATCAATTGTCCCATATAGAAAAGCAGTTTTCATATCCATTTGATACACTACAAAGTCTTTGTATGAAGCACAAGCCAAGAATAACCTTATAGCTTCAATGCCTGCAACTAGAGCAAATACTTCATCATAATCAATGCCTTCTTCTTGAGTGTATCCCTGAGCTACTAATCTTGCCTTGTTTCTAATCACAATGCCTCTTTCATCCTTTTTGCATCTGAAGACCCATTTAGTACCAATTGCCCTCTTCCCATTAGGTAAACTTCTTGAAGCTTGAATTGTTAAAGCTTTTCTTGCATAGCCTCCACCTAGCTTGGATCCTGTAATGCTTTGTGTGCATTATTGGGTTCTATTTGTGATAGAAAACAAGCAAACAAACAGTTTTGAAGGTCTTTGTGACTGTTTCTTTGATGAAGGGATCTAGCAAAAAAACCTTGTTCCTTCAAATCCTTTATCATTCTTCTTATTTGAACAAACAGATTGTGATTCTCCAATGATTTGTTCTTTAGGATGATCCTTTTGAATTCTGGTAGTTGGAATAGGACTGACAGGAATTTCCTTTTCCATATTGGTTATGTCAGCCTCTTTACCAAGTACATCATCATCAGTATCAGGATTTATTTCTTCCAATGGAGGCATGTTTGGATCATGTGGATATTCATCCTCATCAAAAGTAAAGCCTTCCTTGTCAGCAACATTAACACTTGGCTTAGTAGTATTAACAGAGTTAGTACTGCTAGTGTTATTCTCTTCATTGGCAAGATTATCTGATTCAACATCCTTTACATGTTCATCAGTCTGCTTTTCTTCATTAACCACTAAATCATCATCAGAAGATTTTGCATCGTCATCTTTATCATCTTTTGGATCTTTATCAAGATTATCTTCCTGTAAAGTCTTTGAATCTTGAGTTGAGAAAGGTGGATCAGCAGTCCAAATGGGTAGCAAGATGTACATCTTTGCAGGTTCAGTCTCCTTACTAGCTTGTGTACCTGCATCAGCATTAACTTTTGTACCTGCATACTCGATAGATTGTGTACCTACAACAACTGACTCATAATTCATTGCCTTAGTTAGTGCATCAATATCAAACAGCCAGTTTGGTCCACTCCCTGCAACATTAGATGTACTCTCACTAAGCCTAACATGCAAATTCTCTTCCACTTTCCTGGTCCAACTATTGAACACTCTAAAGCTTTGCTATTCATTGAGTATCCAACAAAGAAACCTTCATCAGCCTTGCCATCAAACATGCCTAAGTGATCTATAGTATTCAAGATAGTAACAGGACACCCAAATGGTCTTAAGAAATCTGACATTGGTTTTCTACCATGTAAAAGTTCATAAGGGGTCTTTTTGTGAGGCTTAACTACTTTACTTCTATTCTGTACATAGCAAGCAGTATTGACTGCTTCAGCCCAAAAAGTTGTAGGTAATTTAGAATCAGCTAACACTATTCTAGCAGCCTCAATTAGTGTCCTATTCCTCCTCTTAGAAACACCATTTTGTTGAGGAGTTCTAGCTACACTATATTGTCTCTCAATAATTTTCAACTCACAAACTGGTTCATATCCCTATTCTTGAACTCAGTTTCATTGTCACATCTTATCACTTTAACCTTATCATTAACTAGGTTTTCTATCCTGGTTATGAAAGCCTTAAGAATGCCATTGGTTTCATCCTTAGATGCTAAAAAGAAAACCGAAGAAAACCGACTATAATCATCTGTGACACCTAGGCAATACCTCAATTTCATCAAACTTTCCAAAAATGTTGGTCCAAATAAATCCATGTGCAACATACGTAAAGGCTGACTTATAGAGTTTACTGCTTTGGTCTTAGAAGAAGTTCTGTGTTGTTTTTCCTTCTGACAAGCAACACAGACTTCAGTATTTTTCAAAATTTTTTGAAGGTAACCCTCTTACAAGGTTTTCCTTAACCAATTTATTTATTGTTTTGAAATTTAAATGTCCAAGCCTTCTATGCCAAAGCTTAGATTCATCATATGTTGTAACACCCCTAACTCAGAATATGGCAGCAGGACTGAGCTTGGGGTGCTACGTGAGGGGTAAGACAGTTACAATCATAGAAAACGATCTCATAACGAGACGTTTTCAACAAAACATATCATTCGAATACAAAATTTAATATTTAGAGTCTAAAAGACTCTATCACAAGTAGCAGCGGAAAATAAAGATAGTTTACAATGGAATAAAAGACACAGTTTTAAAAGATTATTCGAATGATAAGATAGTAAGGGTAAAAAGTAAAGCCCATGATATCAATCTTCAACCTTCAAAAATTGTGCTAAAAAATTGGTTCATGATCGAGGGACTTCCATTTGGCAAGGAAGGTACTTAGCATTGTCACATCAGTCAGGAATAGCATACCAATAAAAAATTGTGCTTATAAAAATATGTAAGTAGTATGTATCTCCCCTATGGGTTTATAAACAATTTAAAAATAAAGTGGGGCTACGAATCACACCTTAGTAGTAGATGAACAAGATATCACAATATGATCAAATGGGATAGCACGACAAGTGAACCTCAGCACAACCTAATATATGAATAATATGTCTCAGCAATAACCTAAAAGTGATCTATAAAGTAATACTCGTATTTGAAATGAAAATGTTTTATTTCAATGGCGTTTGAGTGAAATAACGCTTAAGACTCGTGTAGATACGAGATGTTAAAATAATAAAAGTCGGAAAACACAAACGGATACGAAGAAAGAATAAAGAAAAGAAGAGAAGAACTATGATTAAGAATAGAATAATTAAGAAAGACAAGACAAAAAACATTAATAGGTTGTTTCGGTGTTTTACCCATTTCCCCAAATAGTTGATGAAACATCATGATTTTGGAAGAAAATATATAAGTTACGAAAAGGTTTTTAGGATATTTAAGTAATCACAAATGATTAAGTTGTAAAAGGTTTTATCAAAATTTAGGCATGATGCGCCCGTTTATAAAGCATTTCCAAGTCGTTACGCGTCTAGAATATAAGTTTTATTGCCTCATTTTACAAGTTAAATATATATAACTGGACCCTATCATTCGTGTATATATTAATTGTCAAGTTTATCGACCATTTTGTGTATGTTCGGGTCCAAATATGTTAAGTTCTTATGAGTCTAACATACTCTTCCGTCTCAATTACCAAAATCGTCCATAAGCTCATCGGCTAATACCGTAAATCCAATAACGTCCAATTCTAATCCAAGCATAGGTAATAACAAGTATCCAAGTCCAACGTCCAAATCATATCAAATATTATACAAAAAATTAACCGAAACTCCATATTGATAAATAAATAATTAATAAATGAAAAAACAATAAAATGAAAGGCATTATGGCCCATGTGTATTGGGCTTTGGCCCAATACCCAACTCATATTCTACTGGACCCTCTTTGGGCTTTCGGCCCAAAGTTATTAATACTTTAACCCATTTAGGACTTATCCAAGTCAAACCGACTCGAAACTAACCCGAGGTTTCTTAACCTCGAGTCTTACAAGACCGAGACTCCCTTGAGTCCTGACTAGACTCATTCAATCACCAAGACCTTGGAGGTCTCGGTTAAACTCATTTCCTACTAGTCGTGGCCCTCTTGGGTCACGGCTTATACCACTCAACAATCCAAGCTATCCAAACACTTAGCCAAACACACGGCTACAACCAAACTTGACAAAATAACAATAAACCTTGGCCGTGACTCCTTCAGTCACGGATCGACTTCACCCGAGCCCTTGGAGCTCTCGACTCAACAACAAACAATACCAAATTCAAACCTTAACACAACAAAACAATCTAGGCTATGAGTCACGGCTCAAGCCTACTCGAGCCAATAGGCTCTCGGCTACTACAACACAATCATATTCACATCCATAATCCAAACCAAACACAACAAATCCAAATCTGCCTCAAACCCTAACTAAGTTAATCTAACCCTAACCATTTCGTGACTCACTGAGTCACAGTTAGACCTCACACGAGCCATAGGGCTCTCAACATCAACCATCCTTAGACCAACTCGAGACCAATCACATCCAATAATCTAAACCGGGCTACAAACAACAACAATAAATTAGAAATGAAAGATATAAAATAAAAATAAACAGCTCACCCCGAGTCAACTTGAGTTGACTCGGTGAGTCACCCAACTCAGACTGAGTTTGAGGGTTTCACGGCAAAATACTTTAGATCCACACGGTCTTGATTAAAACCAAAAGGTTTTATAAATGTTTATTAAATATTATTCGGTTTAATAAAAATATAGAAATTAGGGTTTGATAAACAGTGGTGAAAAAGAAAGAATTAGGGCGCGTATGTTACCAAATCGGAGAGAGGAGGTGGCGGGGAAGGTGTGGTGTAAAATTCTGGGCGGGGGTAATAAGTGTCAAGTTGGTAAAACTTTTTCAATAATCAATGTGGGACCCATTTGACGTACTAAACGGACTCGAAAAATTATGAAACTTGCTCCATTGTTCTCAAAATAATTCGTTTCATGTTTTCTAGGTTGTGCTGACATAATCTATGAATAAGGTTCACGTTTATCAATATATCTCGCGTTTCTCAAGTTCAAATAAGTTCAGAAAAGGTTCAAATGCCAAAAGTTAGAAGTGAATTTGATGCCTATGTCAGAGATGATAGATAGTGGGGCTCCGTGCCTCGATACTATTTCCTTCACGTAAAGCCTAGTCAACTTATCCATATTGTAGTTCTCTTTGATGGGTAGAAAATGTGCTGATTTCGTTAGTCGATCGACTATAACCTAAATAGCATCGAAACCAGTTGTAGTCCTTGGAAGTTTGGTGATGAATTCCATAGTAATCCGTTCCCATTTCCATTCAGGAATCTCAGGCTGTTGTAGAAGACCATACGGTTTCTGATGTTCAGCCTTAACTTTCGCGCACGTAAGACATCGACGAACATAATCGGCAATGTCGGCTTTCATGTTCGGCCACCAATGTAACTCCTTGAGATCGTGATACATCTTGTCGGATCCTGGGTGTATAGAGTACTTTGACTTATGAGACTCGAGCATGATTAAGTCTCGCAGTCCTCCATAACGAAGCACCCAACTTCTTTCTTTAAAACACAAGGTTCTATCTGAACGCTTCTCAAACTTCTTTTGTATCATCGCATAAAGGTTTTCGATCTGGAGATCTTCTTGTTTCATGGCTTCTTCTTGAGCATGGAGAATTTGAGCGGGAAGGTTAGAATTCTTAGTCAAAACCAAAGCTCGAACTCGCAGTGGTTTCAACCGTTCCTTACGGCTCAAGGCATCAGCCACGACGTTCACCTTTCCCGGGTGGTATCTGATTTCACAGTCATAGTCGCTTAAGGTTTCCAACCATCATCGTTGCCTCATATTCAACTCCTTCTGATCCAAAATATATTGGAGACTCTTGTGATCGGTGAAGATAACACACTTCGTCCCGTATAAGTAGTGCCTCCATATCTTGAGTGCAAAAACCACTGCTCCTAATTCCAAATCATGCGTGGTATACTTCTCTTCATGAGTGTTAAGTTGTCGAGAAGCATATGCCATGACCTTCCTTCATTGCATCAAAACTGCTCCTAACCTGTGATATGATGCATCACAATAAACCACAAAATCTTCCACTCCATCTGGTAATGCCAAAATTGGTGCATTGCACAATTTTTGCTTCAGGGTTTGAAATGCTTCTTCTTCATCCTTTCCCCATTCGTACTTCTTATCCTTCTGAGTCAATGTAGTTAACGGTTTAGCTATTTTGGAGAATCACTCGATGAATCTCCTGTAATACCCGGCCAATCCCAGGAATTGTCAGATTTCTGTGGCATTAGAAGGCGTTGGCCAATTCTCAATAGCTTCGATCTTCACGGGATCCACATGAAACCATTTGTTGTCAATCACATGACCAAGAAATTGTACCTTGCAAATCCAAAATTCACACTTAGAGAACTTTGCGTACAATTGCTCTTCCTTGAGCAACTTAAAGATCATCTTCAGGATTTGCTTGTTCTCTTCTTCACTCTTGGAGTAGATCAAAATGTCGTCGATGAAAACTGTGAGAAACTTTTCCAAATATAGTTTCCAAACTCGGTTCATGAGGTCTATGAATACAGCCGGTGCGTTTGTCAAACCAAAGGGCATCACTTGAAACTCACAGTGGCTATAGCGAGTCATGAACGCTATCTTGGGAATATCCTCTTCCTGGACTCTGAGTTGATGATAACCTGACCGCAAATCTATTTTAGAGTAGTAATCTGATCCTTGCAGCTGGTCGAACAAATCGTCAATTCTACGTAACGGGTAGCGATTCTTCACTGTTAGCTTGTTCAGTTCACGGTAGTCAATGCACATTCTAAATTATCCTTCCTTCTTCTTCACGAATAACACCGGTGCTCCCCAAGGTGAGGAACTAGGTCGAATAAACCCTTTATCCAACAACTCTTGCAATTGTTTAGACAATTCTTGCATTTCCATCGGAGCAAGTCGATACGGTGCACGTGCCACGGGTGCAGCTCCCGGAACTAGGTCAATCAGAAATTCCACTTGTCGAATGATGAACTCAAATAAGTACATTTTATTACCGTCATTTATCCTATTTATTTGACTTGTTTTATTATATTATCTGTGAGAATTGATACGTTAATGTTTACTTTTGTAATTCTCAGGTAAAAAAAAGCATTTGGTGAAACTGAGCGATTTTGGACTAATTATGGAGCAAAACAAGCAAGAAGTTAAGAGTCTACTGAAATGTACAAGATCAAGACATTCTGCTCCAGATGCGCCGCATCTTACTTATTACATATGGCACATCACTATCAAGATTTCACAAGATACGATCCAAGATACAAGAGGACATGCGCCGCATCTATTAATGGAGTTACGCCGCATCTTCTGACGGTGTACGAATATTCCTGAATATATTAATCTTGGACCCCACGCGAAGTTAAGTCAATGCGCCGCATCTACTTATTAGATGCGCCGCATCTTACCCTCAGACAGAAACTATAAATACCCCAAAGTCAGACGAGAGAAGAAAAGTTTGACAGTTTTAGAAGACCGAAGTACAGAAACCCTAGGACGAATTCAGTCGAAGTAGTAGCACAAGACACATCTTGAACGAAGATACAAGAGCAGTAAGAAGGTCCTGCATGTATTTAATTCATTAAGTAGTTTTGTTTTATTGTGTTAGTAAACTTTAATTCATCAGGATTGGTGGCTTGTGTAATGTGACAACGGAAAGGTTGCACTCCCTTAAAACTGCTTTCCCATCAATTAAAGTTTATATGTTGATGTCTTTGGTGACTTTTATTAGTGCATTGATAACCTCTGTGTCTAGCTGAGCGTTGATCGGGTCGCCATGCCTCTGCTCTCGCCTATTTATTAGATCGCCTATGCATTCTATCGTCTGTAGAAAAGTAGGAAGAAAGATAAATAGGATAGTCATAAGTAATCATTAAGGGTTTACTCGCCGATAAGATTAGAACCAACGAGAAAGGACTTAATCTCGGTGCGTTGCATCGAACTATACACTTCATATAAAACTAGCAATAAAACAAGTGACAAGCTACTTATCTATCAGGACAGGTCTTCTTATTGTCTCAAGTATTTATCTGTGTACGTGTGTGCTATTCGCTGATTCGTGCCTATTAGTTTAGTTTATTATTTAATTGCAACCAAACCGTGCCAGTCTCTCAGGCTGAACCCCCTTGCGTTAGATTAGGTTGTATAGCTAACTTAAGATATTAAAATACTGATTAGAATAACTAGATAATACGTTCCACTCTTAGTGATCGACACTCTACTTACCATTATATTCATACTGACCGGGTACACTGCTCGTTAAAGTGTGTGTGTTAGTGATAAGTCGGCTAAATATAAATTTAAAACTTGAATACTGCTAAAACCACAACGACATACCGTGGGTATAAATTAGAACACTCGCACGCACGCATCAAGTTTTTGGCGCCGTTGCCGGGGAGTGAATTGTTATTATCTGTTAATTGGATTAGTATTTTAATTAGGTTTTTCTTTTTAATTTTTAATCTAACCGCTAACTCTGTTGTGTATTAAGGTAAATTGCATTCATTGTATTATTTTGCATATTTTCTGTTTTCGTGTGTTTTTATTTTCTTTTATTTGTGTTTATTTTCGTTTGTTTTTATTTGTTTTTATTTTTCGTATTTTCTGTATTCTGGTATCGTTGTACTGAGCTTATTCAAACGATACGGCGCATCTATTTTATTAGATACGGCGTATTGCGTTTTATTTTTATAAAATACAACGCGTTTAATTAATTCGATACGACGCATCTTTCCCCAAGATACGGCGTATCTGTTTTTAATAAGAAATTTTTTCTAAGCGATAACGCGATACGACGCATCTGCTTTAGCAGATACGGCGTATCTATTATTTTTATTAAAAACAGTTTTCGAATTATTAAACAGATACGACGTATCGATTTTTATCGATACGGCGCATCTTCTGAATCAAAAAACTTGTATTTTGAAACGTAACGAAAATACGGCGCATTAACTTTTGTTAATACGACGCATTTAATTTTTAATAAATATATTGATTTTTGGTAATTAACACTGATACGGCGCATTCTACTTTATAAGCGGCGTATCTATTTTCTGAATAAAGTCTGATTAAATTTTAACGATTATAAGATACGGCGTATCCAACTTTTTGGATACGGCGCATCGTCTGCAGATATCAGTAACTTTAATTTTTCGTATTCCGTTTTCGTTGTTGATTTTCTGATATATTACTTTCTTGAACAAATGCTACTGATGCTTTCGTGATTATTTCAGAAGGAAAATGGTCGGATTCGGAGAACTAATTGACTTCGACTTCGAAGCCAATTTTATGGATGGAATATTAGTGCAAGATAAATCACTCGAACGTTACGATGGGGACTACATTGAACTTAATGACCTTGATGGACCATTAGAATCCAATGACATGTTCATGGATGATGCGGAATCTGAGTTAGAAGAAGGAGAAATTCTGGATAGTCCAAAAGTCAAAGTTATTAATACTAGGAATTACGATGAATTTGAGGAATATCATGGTTCATGGGATTACGGTAGAAGGATCCACGCCGATTGTGCTTACAATTTGCAATTCCCATGCATGATTGGGTACAAGTGTATTGACGCAAATTTCTTTCCTATTTTACCAATCAATGTCATGTCAAGAAGCTTTTACAATTCTATTATGAGAAAAAAAGTGGAATATAAGGGAAAGAATGTGGTTGGAGCCTTCATTAATGTCCCGATCTTCGTCGGACGCTTTACTATTGTTACTGAGTTCGCCGTTGTTGAAGACATGAATGCCTATTGTGACAGCAATATGGGTGACGTGATTGTTGGAAAACCATTTTGTAGGGAGATCACTATTAATGCAAAACGATTTGAAGGAAAGATCACCTTTCAATGTGGAAGCGACGTTATCACTTATATGATGCCCCGAACTCACCCCGGGTTTAAACATGCTACTAATAGGTTCTGCTACAAATTTTCTCCATTCCTTTTTATTGGTGATGATGACATGAAGAGAGGGATTGAGTACCCATATCAAATGATGGAAGGATTCTACAAAGGAGTGTTGAAGTTGGGACCTGAATATATACGTGACGAATTTGTTGCTAAATGGATCCTACGTGGCAATGTGGGAATAAATAGAACAGAATGAGGAGCTGAACGTGAGTCTAACTTGAAGACTCTGGAATAAAGACAAGTGCTGACCGGGAGACAACCCGGAAAATTTTTACTATTCTGTTCTGTGTCAAGTCAGTCAGGCCCGCAGAGGATATGGCGCATCTCAATCCCTAGATGCGACGCATCTCCTGCACCGCTCATATCTTACTTTATTTTTCTGCATTTTTTACTTTTTGACTTTAAAAACTTTTTGTCAGTTTATTTTAATGCGGCGCATCCCTGGTTAAGGATGCGACGCATCTTCTATTCTGATTCGTATTCGTTCCAGGCTCGATATGGCGTATCTTCTTCCATAAGATACGGCGCATCGACTGACCTGATGATTTTCAATTTTTAATTTTTATGTTTTATTTTTCTAACTACTAATGTATTATGCAAGTTTGAACCTTCTTAATTTAGGTGTGTTAAAGTCTTGGTGGTATTATAGATTCCTGCATTTCCTGTGGATACATCAAATATGAAGCTTAAACGTTCTAATCCACAAGAAGTTGATTTTTGCTCTTATACAAATGGAGGATCATACCGAGCAAACCTCAGGGGAGTTTTTCTGTTCTAATTCTTTTATTTTCCAGTTTTTAACCTTTGATACAAACAACAAGGACGTTGTTTAACCTAAGTAGGGGGATTGGAGAATTAGAACACTTACTTGTCCTAAACTTTTTCAAAATATGCTTAAAATGTGCTTAATATATCAAAATTTAAAATTTTTTAGCATGTTTTTGTTTAAAGTCTAAGTTGCATAGCTGCACACATGACGTTATTTTCAAAAATTGTGATTTTTCAAAATTCACAAATCTATGAGTGTGCCGGTGACTTGTAAACTTTAGAACTTGGCTTGTATACTATTCGAGACCACCATAATAAGTATTATTTATATAATTGGAATGACTTGTCTAAATTGGTAAATTTCTAGGATTACACCCAAATAGCCTATTTTATGTTATGTGTTGTTAGGAAT
Organism: Artemisia tridentata subsp. tridentata; assembly: GCA_021014915.2. Lineage (NCBI taxonomy): Eukaryota > Viridiplantae > Streptophyta > Magnoliopsida > Asterales > Asteraceae > Artemisia > Artemisia tridentata. The sequence goes on along the minus strand of CP139501.1, from coordinate 153,471,384 downwards.
ATGAATATTAAGCTGAAGACTCGGTCACCCCGAGTACTTATTAGCTCATCATAGCTCGTAGGATTATCAGTAATATTATTAGTAGATTAGTTATTAAATAGTATTGTGGAGTGTGTCGGGTCTTTACCCTCTGTCAGCTCACTCCACAGCCCGCTAGGGGCATATTATGTAGTAAGTATAAATACCCCTTCCCTTGCAAGGGAAGGGTTGGAACTTCCCTACATTTCAAGCTAATATACACATAGTTCTCTCTCTCTAGAAGTTCCCACTTTCTCTCTCTAGTTCTTGTTCATTCGATCCATATCTAAGCCTCAAACAAGTGTTTCTTGCATTGTGAATACCCTACAATTGGTATCAAGAGCCATGGTTAGGTCCATGAGAGTTGGTATTCACGGATTTGTCTAGTTTTTGAGGCTTTTTAGTTCGATTTGATAAGTTACATAAATTTCATTTTGTGCTTCGTTTAGTGATTAGAAGTTGTTATACCTTGTACTTTCTAGCTTAGGAACAGTATAAGAGTAGTATTTGGTGCTTGAATTCACAGATTTAGGATTTGTGTGGTGTTTTTGGGTGATTCGAGAGTTTTTTTATCCAAGTGTTCTTGGGTGCGGTTTGTGTACTTTGGACGAGTTCTTGAACGCGGTTTGTGTCACCTCGAGGACGCGGTTTGTCTTATTACTTGTTTAGGCAAAAGGACAAAAAGCATTGAAAGCGACGTGTTAGGCGGTTTCTGTCTACGCGGTTTGTCTTTGCAGCTTGTACTCGGTTTGTGTCAACGCGGTTTGTCTCTCCAGCGTGAACTCGGTTTGTGTCTACGCGGTTTGTCTCTGCAGCGTGAACTCGGTTTGTGTCTACGCGGTTTGTCTCTGCAGCGTGAACTCGGTTTGTGTCTACGCGGTTTGTCTCTGCAGCGTGAACTCGGTTTGTGTCTACGCGGTTTGTCTCTGAGGTGTGTATGCGGTTTGTGTCTACGCGTACTTCCATATCATCTACTGAAAATGAGTACATTGCCATGTCTGCTTGTTGTGCACAAATCCTTTGGATGCGATCACAACTTTCGGACTATGGATTCTCATACAACACATCATCAGAAGATATTCAAGCAGCAGGATCTGACACTCGTCCACCTATGCTAGATAGGACGGATTATGAGTCTTGGGCACAACGGATAAGACTGTACTGCTTGGGAAAAGAGAATGGAGTTAACATTCTTAAGTCAATTGACGATGGACCATATCAGATGGGTACCACCAGAGATGTTGTTACAACTGGTGAAGATGGGACTGTAACTTGGGGCATCGACAGACCTAGAAACTACAATGATCTTAATGAAGAAGAAAAGAAGAGGTATGATGCTGACATTAGAGCTTCAAACATAGTCATTCAAGGTCTTCCAAAGGATGTATACAAGCTCATCAATTTCAACACGGAAGCCAAAGATGTGTGGGACAACGTTAAAATGTTGTTGGCAGGGTCAGAACTCACAAAGGAAGATCGTGAGTCACAGCTGTATGATGAGTTCGAGCATTTCAAAATGAACCTAGGAGAGAATATCACAGACTACTATGTGAGATTTCATAAGTTGGTGAATGATATGAGGATGATCAGAATGACTATGCCCAATATCCAACTAAACTCAAAGTTTGTGAACAACATGACTCCTGAATGGGATAGATTTGTTACTGCTGTCAAACTCAACAAAGGTTTAAGGGATACCAACTATGAACAGCTGTATGCATATCTGCAACAACATGAGAAGCATGCTGTCTACGATCGGGTGCTGAGAGAAAAGTTTAATCCTTCAACTACAAATGATCCACTGGCATTCATGACAAATGTTCAACCAACAATCCAATCATCATCCAACCCAAGCTATCATCAACTTCACTCACAAGTACCTGCTATGAGTTCCCAACTTGACTCAGGCTACTCTCAGACCGACAAAATGATTGACAACCTCACCAATCAAGTATCATTACTGGTTCAACAGTTTCAAGCATCACTCCCTCAGACCAACAATCAGTTAAGGAATTCATCCAACCCACGTAATCTAGCAATGGTGGAGGATGGGAAAATTGTGGTTCAAAATGTGCAAGGGAGAGCTGGAAGAAACATGGGTCGAGGTTATGTGCAGAATAGAGCAGGGAATGCCAATCAGGGTCAAGGGAAACAGATCAAGTGTTATAATTGTGGGGGGCTTGGACACATTGCTAGAAACTGTAATCAACCTAAACGTCCTCAGAACTCAGATTACTTCAAAGACAAGATGCTGTTAATGCAAGCTCAAGAGAATGGAGCTGTATTGGATGAGGAAGAGTTATTGTTCTTGGCAGGAGATGGGGGAAATACTTTTGATGAAGATGTGGATGAGCAACCAATTCAGGATCTAGCACTTAATGACCCTAACATCTTCAAGGCAGATGACTGTGATGCATTTGACTCGGATGTAGATGAGGAACCTACGGCTCAAACAATCTTCATGGCTAACTTGTCTTCCTTGGGCTCATCTCCCCGTCAAGTTGGTCCTTCTAATGCATCCGTGATATCTGAGGTACTAAAAATTTATGACACATATAACATAGTCGAGGGACAAAAGAATCCCAAAGAAGTACATCAGGCAGATGTTTCTGACACAAGTAATGTTGACATGGAAAATAGCAATATTATTTCATATGAACAGTATTTGAATCACAACAACTCGCCTGATGTACCAAATGGTGAATCTTTTGTAAATAATGATGTTTGTGTTGTAAGTAATGTAGGTGCCTTAGATAATGCGTGTAATTTAGATAATGCAAATGAGTGCCATGAGAACAAATTGCCTGTCCCTGATAATGACTTGATTACTAGACTTAACATTTATAAAGAACAAGTGGCTATGTATGAACAGCGTGCTAAGTTTGAGCTTAATGAACGTGAGCAGAAATTAGAAGGTCAAATGAGTACACTTATTAAAGAGTCGAGAGTAAGAGAAGAAACATTAAAATTAGAGTTGAGTTCTTTGAAAAGTCAGCTAGAACAGTCTGTCAAACAGAAACAGGAAGCACAAAAGTGTGTAACTACACTTAAGCTAGAATTCAAACAAAAAGAATCAACACTTTTGAATGATTTCTCTAGATTCAAGACGTTAAAAAATAAGCTTGAAGATAAGTTGTACTCACAAGACCAAACCAGACAAACTGCCCAAATGATGTACAAGCACAGAAAGTTTAGTGACAAGCATAGTGAAAGTAATGTAGGTAAATCTAAATTAGCTATTCATGAAATTGCTAAGATAGCCCAACCTGCATTATATGATTCTAATGTGATGTTTATGCCTAATCATGACCCGCTTGAGCATATCTACACAGATGAAGAGGATGAGTTAAGTGAGAGAACAAAAGTTAGAATGAATGAGAAAATGAGGGATCCCAAGTGCATAGTCAGACGAATAATAATCAAACCCCATGACTATAGTGAGGAAAATCGTTTGACTGTGTTTGCTCCTCAAAAGAAGTTAACACCTGAACAGATATTCTGGAAACAAGATAATGAAAAACTTAAGGTAGAAAAACTTAAGGCCAACACCCCCCTCATTAGAAAAGTTGCGTCAATAACGGTGTATCCTCCGAATACACCTAGGAATTTGGTGCCTTTATCTCTTCCTACTGAATGTAAAACCTTTATTAGCTTATATGTGCTTTGGCAACTGTTTGCTGATTTCGATATAACATGCAAGAAGAGAATCACACCCTTCGGTATTACTGAGGGGGAAAGGTGTTTTGAACATGCTAAAAGGTGTTACTTAACTGAGGTCATGCCATTCTTTAAACTACTTAAAGAACACTTTGAAGGGTTGCAAACTGCCCTTAAAGCCGAAATAAAAGAAATGGAAGTAGTGTTTAAAGATATGGAAAATGAGGTGAATGAATATGCAATAGAACTTAAGAGTCGAGAGATTGAAAGGAAAAACATACTCATTACTAACGACAACTTGATTGCTAAATGTATTGCACAAGATGTATTTTACACTGTCACTGACTCTGCATTGTCTGCTTGTCAATTTAATGAGTATGCTATTGCGTTAAATGTCACCCAGAATCGTGTTGTTGAGCTTGAGGGGGAGAATTTAAAATTGCTTGAAAAAATTCAAAATGATGACCATGATAATATGGTTAAACGTTTTTCAAAATTGGAAGTTGAATATCTTAATTTGCAATTGAAACATCAACATTTAAATGAAAAACATAAAATATCAAATGACAAGACATCCTTGGATGCTCCTGAATTTGATACTTATTTTGAATTAAGCAAACGAGATGAGACAATTCAAGCTCACACGAACACGATTCGACTGCTGAGGGCCCAAATTGCCCAATTGAAATCCAACAAGTGTGAAGTGTATGGCACCAATAAACCTTCGTCTTCAGATTCTCAGAATTTTCAATATCAAAACACCATAAATAAGTTACATTATGAAAATGAGTGTTATCGAGAAGAAAATTCAAAGGTTAAACAACATTTCAAAGAGTTATATGATTCTATTAAAGTTACAAGAAGCAATCACAATGATCAAATAACCTCTTTGTCAAATGAAATTGAGAATCTTAAGGCTCGGGTGAAAGGTAAAATGCCATGCACCACTTGTAATTGTGATGCACCAAAGGCTACTGATAATAAAAAGTATGATGTTGATGTTGGGCGTATTCCATTTAAGCTTAGAAATAACAGCTTTGCCCATCAAACATATCTCGATCATCTTAGAGAGGGCCTTGACACACTTCGTAAGGTAGTTGAAGAGGATAGGACTGATAAGCCACTTGATAGGGCAGTTGTCTATGCTTGCAAACTCACGAAAAGGATTCAGGAAAACTTAGAATATGCCATAGGCTCAATTCCTAAGTTTAGCAGACATAGAGATAGATTTGTTGCATCATCATCCACTGTTGAGAACAAGCATGTAGCCTTTGATCTACCACCTAAAACATCAGAACCCAAAACATCATTATCTGGAAGGCATGTGACAGAAAAACAAACTAATGCTCCCTTCGATGCTTCTACAGGAGTAAAAAGTGACACCCAAGCTAGCGGGTCAAGGTCTAGAGGAAATGCAAGAAAGGATAGGACTGCGCCAGCTAAGAATGATCACTTGAAGAATGTAGAAGCCCAACCTAGGAACAATAAGTTTGCAATGAGTAGGATGAATCGTGTTGATTCTAGTATCAAAAGTACTGTAATTAATTCGAATTCTAATGCTATCTGTAAAACATGCGACAATTGTTTAATTTCTGCTAATCATGATGAGTGTGTTGTGTCTTTCTTGATGTCTTCTGCATCACCCCATGATAAGAATGTTAGGATAACTGAAGCATGCAAGAAAGTTTGGAAAGCAACAGGAAAAACATTTGCTAGCGTAGGCTATCAATGGAGACCCACTGGAAGGAAATTCAATTTAGGAAAACAGTGCACGTTACCTAAAATGAATAAGCATAAAATTGTGAAAGTTAAGGAATGGAGACCCACTGGAAGGAAATTCAATTTAGGAAAACAGAGACCATTACCTAAAATGAATAAGGAATGGAGACCAACTGGTAGAATTCTGTCTTTAGTGTCACAATGCCTTCCATCTAGGTCTTGTCCTGCCTCTAGCTCTGTCTCCTCAGTAAAGACAGTAGCATCAGTGAAATCTGTGGTTCTAGAATATGTGTGTGCTGACCAAACGGACCCCAATTGCACTTGGGGATCCACATTTTTCAGTTATCCATTGTTGTCTGGTTTCAAATGCAGGTCGTACAAATCGTCCTGTGGTATTTGGACTCAGGCTGCTCAAAACATATGACTGGGGATCGCTCGCGGCTCAAGAACTTCGTGAAAAAGTTTATCGGGACAGTTAGATTTGGGAACGACCACTTTGGTGCTATTATGGGTTATGGAGATTATGTGTTTGGTGACAGTGTAATCTCAAGGGTATATTATGTGGAAGGACTAGGGCACAATCTATTTTCTGTGGGTCAATTTTGTGATTCAGATCTGGAAGTGGCTTTCAGAAAACATACATGTTTCGTCAGAGAATTAGATCGTATATATCTCCTCAAGGGCAGTCGGGGCACCAATCTATACACCATATCGATTGAAGAAATGTTGAAGTCCTCTCCCATATGCTTGCTTTCTAAAGCCTCTAAAACAAAATCATGGCTGTGGCATCGTCGTTTGAACCACTTGAACTTCGGTACCATAAATAATCTTTCCCGTAAAGATCTTGTTAGAGGGATGCCCAGACTGAAATATGAGAAAGATCATCTCTGCTCTGCATGTCAACTGGGTAAAAGCAAGAAACAAACCCACAAGCCTAAAACCATCAACACCAACTTGGAAGTTCTTCATACCCTCCACATGGACTTGTGCGGTCCAATGAGAATACAAACCATAAATGGAAAGAAGTACGTTCTGGTGATAGTAGATGATTATTCTCGGTTCACATGGGTAAAGTTTTTGAGAACCAAGGACGAAACTCCAGAGGTTATCAGTAAACTGATAAAACAGCTGCAAGTAAGGCTCGATAAAACTGTCAGAATCATCCGCACTGATAATGGTACTGAGTTTGTTAACCAACAACTCCGTAATTTTTATGAAAGTATTGGCATCACGCATCAGAAAAGTATCCCTCGCACTCCTCAACAGAACGGAGTGGTTGAACGAAGGAACCGTACTCTGGTGGAAGCTGCAAGAACTATGCTTATATTTTCAAAGGCACCGATGTTTCTCTGGGCAGAGGCTATTGCAACAGCATGTTACACTCAAAACCGATCCCTAATTCATCCTGTTCATGAGAAGACTCCCTTCGAGTTAATTCATAACAAGAAACCAGATCTCTCTTTTCTCCGTGTGTTTGGCGCACTTTGCTATCCAACTAACGATAGTCAAGACTTGGGAAAGTTAAGAGCTAAAGCAGATGTAGGTATTTTTGTTGGATACGCACCAGACAGTAAAGGGTATCGAATCTACAATAAGAGAACCCGTAAAATCATGGAAACCATTCATGTTACGTTCGATGAGCTGAGTGAGCAACCTGCTTCAGGACAAATTAGTTATGGACCCGATCTTAACCTTTTGTCACCTGGACCAATTAGTTCAGGACTTGTACAGAATTCCACGCCTGCAGATTCTTATGTGCCACCTACATGCGAGGAGTTGAAGAAGTTATTCGATCCTATGTTTGATGAATACTTTGAGCCAACGAATGGAACTATCCCAAGTGAACCTGAAATACTTCCTATGGCTGAGGTTCAAGCCCCACAAGGTTTAGAAGGCCCAACAGCTTCAGTATCAGTCAGTCTCAATGCTCCTGCTGCCAGTCAATCGCCTTCGTCATCAAACGCTCAATCCTCTCCAGTAATACAAGAATCTTCAGATAATCATTCTTTGGAAGTTAACCCTTTTGCTCCTGTTGATGAGGTTCCTTTTGAAAACATATTTGCTCCTGAACATACACCAGACACATCCTCACTTGAAGAACACAGCACTGCTACATCTGTTCATAACCCTCAACCTCACGACCATCTCAGAAAATGGACCAGTGATCATCCAATCGACAACATCATAGGCAATCCCTCACGTCCAGTATCCACACGTAATCAACTAGCCACTGATGCACTATGGTGCTTCTTCAATTCTTTATTGTCCAAAGTCGAACCAAAAGATGCCAAAGAAGCAATGACTAAAGATTGCTTGTTCCAAGCTATGCAGGATGAAATCCATGAATTTGATTGACTTGAAGTATGGGAATTAGTGCCTCCTCCAGAGCTTGCAATGATCATTGCCTTAAAGTGGATCTTCAAAGTAAAGCTTGATGAGTATGGAGATGTGTTAAAGAACAAGGCACGGCTAGTTGCTAAAGGGTTCAGACAAGAAGAGGGCATTGATTTTGAAGAATCGTTTGCTCCGGTTGCTAGAATTGAAGCTATAAGAATCTTCCTGGAAAATGCTGCTAGTCGAAATATGATAGTCTACCAGATGGATGTCAAAACGGCATTCTTGAATGGTGACTTAAAGGAAGAAGTTTATGTGAGTCAACCAGAAGGATTCGTGGATGCTGAACATCCTACTCATGTTTACCGCTTGAAGAAGGCTCTTTATAGGTTAAAACAGGCACCAAGGGCATGGTACGATACATTGTCCAAGTTCCTCCTAGTGAACGGATTCTCCAAGGGTGTTGTTGATCCCACACTATTCACCATGAAGTCAAGAAACCATCTACTACTAGTTCAGATATATGTAGATGATATCATCTTTGCCTCAACAGATCCGAGTGAATGTGATAGTTTTTCAAAGGAGATGAATTCCAAGTTCCAAATGTCCATGATGGGACAAATGTCATTCTTCTTAGGATTACAAGTTTCTCAAAGTCCTGGAGGCATATTCATCAATCAATCCAAATACGCCAACGAGATCTTGAAAAAGTTTGGATTCTATTCAAGTGAACCTGTTGACACTCCCATGGTTGATAGAACGAAGCTGGATGAAGATCCTTCAGGGATTCCAGTAGATATAACAAAGTATCAAAGCATGATTGGATCTTTGATGTACATCACGGCTAGCAGACCAGATCTTCTGTTTGCTGTGTGTATGTGTGCTTGGTATCAATCCAGGCCAACCAAGAAGCATGTTGAAGCAGTGAAAAGGATCTTCCGATATCTTCAAGGCACGGTTCATATGGGTCTCTGGTATCCTAAGTACACTGCAATGGAGTTAACAGCTTACGCGGATGCTGATCATGCGGGATGTCAAGACACTCGTCGCAGTACTTCAGGAGGAGCTCAATTTTTAGGGGAAAAGTTGGTTAGTTGGTCTTCTAAGAAGCAGATGAGTACTTCCATATCATCTACTGAAGCTGAGTACATTGCCATGTCTGCTTGTTGTGCACAAATCCTTTGGATGCGATCATAACTTTCGGACTATGGATTCTCATACAACAAAATTCCCCTATATTGTGACAACAAAAGCGCCATTGCTCTTTGTTGTAACAATGTTCAGCACTCCAGGTCAAAACACATCGACATCAGGCATCACTTCATCAGGGAAAAGGTGGAAAAAGGAATTGTGGAACTATACTTCGTGAGGACAGAGTTTCAGTTAGCTGACATCTTCACCAAGGCCCTCCCAAGAGAAAGATTTCAGTTTATTCTCCCACGCCTTGGCATGAAGAGCATGACACCTGAAACCCTCAAGTGTCTTCAGGAAGAAAAGGAGGAGTAAAGGATTGTCTTCTTATATCCTTGTGCATAGTTGTATATATCTTAAATCAAAAAGAAAATACAAAAATATAAAACCTATAAAAACCATAAAAAATTGAAAAATCAGAAAATACCAAAAATAGTCCTACCTAGGCATGTCTTCTGTTTATCGATAACATTTACGGATCTAGAAATGTCATTCAACAATGTCACAGATCCTTAAATGAAGCTCGAGCAGAAGTTATACTAATCTGTTAAAACATGTCTTAATGGCTTGCTATTACTTTAGATAGCAACCCGTGCCTCACAATGGGGAAAGCATGTCGCCAAAAGGACAGCTGTTCCTCCAACCGGGTGATGTTCATCTGGGCATGGATTACTTTATATCCATGTTTCACCGACTTGATGTACGTTTCAGTGCGTCATGTCGTGTATAAGAAGAGAAGTCTTCTTTTCATCAGACTCTTTATGTTGTTTGATTCTTCAAGAGAGTCTTGATGTTACACAAGGTGGTAAATTGAATTAAATTTTCACAAATACCCGTCGCTCAATTGAATGACTACAGCTCTTTTAATGGAAAACGGGTCATTAATTGAGGGGGAGCATATTTGTTCAAATTTCCGACACCTTGCCAAATTTGTGCAACATCAGCAGTGACACTCTCTCGTTGTTTCAGGGGGAGCATAGTATGCTCCAAAATCAGAATACATTTAAACCTGACCACATTTTCTCCCAAATTTTCTAAACTTATTTAAATCACTTGGGATCACAAATCTCAAATGGTTTGAAATTTTTGATCGGGGGAGAGAATGTGATTTAAATATGAAATTCTGATAAAATGTGATGATTTGGAAGTTAATGTAAGCTCTCCCGTATGTGCTAAACCATTTTGTATATCAATGCACATATTGAGGGGGAGCAAATGGTTTTAACAAAACATTAAGGATTTGGGCATCTCACGTGAGCAAGGCTCAGACTTCACCAATGAATTGACGAAACTTGAATTGTCATCAATCGAAAGGATACGTCTTGGCCGGGTAATAATTTCAAGCTGGTCTAACCAGTGATGTAAGCGTGTCTCGAAAAAGATGTATCTGAGTAGAGTGTACCATTTCGAGAAACTTTCTGTGGACTTGACCAGGCCGGGTAATAATTTCAAGCTAGTATATCTAGTGATGTAAGCGTGTCTCGAATCGGTCATGTTCACTGAAAGTGGATCAATTCAAAAAGTGCGAGCTCTACCTAACATGTGCAAATTTATAAAACTATCACTCGAGCACATGTTGAGGGGGAGCATTTGAAAAATATAAAACTCTCAAGTGTTTGCAAAAATGTGTTTCAGAATCATGAACACTTTGAGAGATTTTACAAAGATTTGGTTTGGCTATCGTGGATGAGTACTAAAGACCGACCATTTTAATTAACGCATGGAGTTATAAGGATGGTTAGGTTAGGTTCAAGTTCCCACGATCCCACCAGAGCCGGAGGGATCTACCCAGGGACAATCCACTAGTTAGTGTAGAAGTCCTTAGGTATGATTAAAAAGGAGAAAAGTGAATGAGGGAAGAGTGCCGACTGAGATGGAGCTAACACTGGAACAAACCCAACAAGGTGTTAGTTATGAAGTCTCGGTAAGCACTGAAGGGGTTGAAGATTGAAAAAGAATTGTAAAGAGAAAGGGTGAAAAGAAATAGCCCTCCTTACAACTTAGGCAGAAACCGGGTCAATACATATGCTGTCAGAATCACTTAGTTGATTGCTGGCATTGAAGACAAAGTATCATGGACCCAGTGATACGCTGCACAACCCTCCCTAGCCACTCAAGGTCCCTCAAAGGATTCTTGTTTCAATTGTCACGAAGGTCAATACATTTCTATCGTCTCTATCACTCCAAGTTAGATGATATTGAAAAGGTGGCAGTCCTCTCCAGCCTCCGCTCACTAAATCAAAACACACTATCGAGTCTAGAGCCACGAGATGCAAAATAAGATCTCATAGGAACACATGCTACTTCTACACTGGTTGGTCAACATTAATGACACCAGTTGTAATCTTAAGAGTCCTACGCAGATCTTAGCAATCTGCCAAAACATTTATGAGAGAATTTACGAATGTAATTCTCAATGATTGAATGGAAATTCCTGCCAGGGTCAACATCAAGCAGCCCTGAAAGCAGGTCACTTCGGTAATTCCTCGTGGATTACGCTTAGTAGTCGCGGCGGTTTCAAACGGTCTACAGTCGTGGAGTGATCTCCAGCGACTCACCTAATCGTTGAAATGCTACGACATAGTCTTAAAAAGCCCTCTGTGGGTTTTCGATTAGGAACGGTCTTGGTAAGGATTAGAGAGAGTTTCCACACTATGCTGTTAACAATCTCGAAATCCAAACCTGTAAGTACCGGTCGATTTGTTGCTAACTGTCTTATGCAGGAACTTCTGGCGGCTGTAGCTGTGGAATGCTGTAGCTGGTTGCTGTTGTAGCTGGTTGCAGAAAAGATGCCAATCCTCTACCACATGTTCACACTACATCATCATTGTTATTCAACAAAGTCATGATCACCCATAAGACCTTCAACACAGCTTCCGCAAACTCTGATGCTGAAGATCATGACGCCATATAGTGTGAGCATGTCGGCTCTAAGTTTATGTCATCACATGGAGACCTACTACTGAATGATGACTTGAAGAATCAAGTGGGATGATACTTTCAAAGATTACTCAAAGGTCATCCAAGACAAAAGAGAAGTCATCTGAAGATCACGGATGTTTGCACAACGATCTATGAAATTGAAGAATCAATGGTTACAAGCTATGAAGTCAAGATCCAAGGAAGAAGTGCTGAAATTCTGAACATTACTTCTGGGGTGACCTCCCTTAGGGGGAGATTGTTAGGAATATGAATATTCAGCTGAAGACTCGGTCACCCCGAGTACTTATTAGCTCATCATAGCTCGTAGGATTATCAGTAATATTATTAGTAGATTAGTTATTAAATAGTATTGTGGAGTGGGTCGGGTCTTTACCCTCTGTCAGCTCACTCCACAGCCCGCTAGGGGCATATTATGTAGTAAGTATAAATACCCCTTCCCTTGCAAGGGAAGGGTTGGAACTCTCATTATTTCAAGCTAATACACATAGTGTTTCTCTCACTAGAAGTTCCCATCTCTCTCTCTCTAGTTCTTGTCTATTCGATCCATATAAAGGCCTCAAACAAGTGTTTCTTGCATTGTGAATACCCTACATGTGTTATTAGCTAACTACACTGGTTAGTTAACCCCCGTATAAACCCTTTTGTTACTCTCACTTTTAGAGTAAGATACCCCTAGAAAAACACTCAGAGCCATTCCTTTCGTTTCTTACACCTTTGTTAAAATGTTTCGTTACACCCTTACACCTTAGCCTACCCTGTAGATTAAAATCCGTGGTTGGTTAATTGCTTTAGGCAAAGTGTGTTTCCTTACATTACCTGTGTTCGCGTGCGTAATTCATTATCTTTGGTTAGGTCGGGAAATTGCACAATGCAATTGGAGTGAAAGTAAATATTGTATATCTTTGAGTTTATTTTTCGTGTGTTTACTACTTTCACTATTACCGTTATTTCTGAAGTCATGAAAAGTATGGAAAAATTATCCAGAGTTATCATTATAGTGATGTGGTGAAATTTTACACATCTATGTTTATGTTTCAAGTAAAAAAAAAAAAAAAAAAAAAAAAAAAAAAAAAAAAAAAAAAAGAAAAAAAAGAAAAATCGAAAAAATAGAAAAGAAAAAGAAAAAGGAAAAGTTGGAAGTTTGTTTTAACCAACTTATGTAAAGTTTTGTATTAAGTGGTCGATATCACCACTAGTTGTTGTATATTATATCTATAGGATGTTCTTTGATTGAGATCTTGTTGAGTATAATTCGTGTCTACCTAAAGCGTGAGTTATTCTATGATATGAGTCTTATTCATGGGATGGTTGGGATAGTGATTAACCACACTTAGGATTTTAATTTATTTGTTTTGTTTATTTTTCATTTTACACCAATTTGTATCCCAAATATTATCCATACCCTATATTATTCTTTATCCAAACCTTTGATTTATTGAGATTAGGGATTTGAGCAATCTTAAGTATCGTAGTCGTGGATTCGGCTATGTATTTATGATTTTGTTGCCCTTTTTGATATAATATTATTGGTGAAGATTACTTGGTCCTATCTTTAGCCTATTCGAGTTAAGGATTTGAGCAATTGCAAGTATCGTGTTCGTGGATTCGATCATGTATTTGTGATTTTTTCGCCTTTTCTGGAATTTGAGATCGATAGAGATTAAGGAGAATGATTAACCCTTAAACCTCAAAACCCTTTTTACCGCTTTAGACTTGTTATTCCTTGGCTTTAGTGGGGGAGATGTGTATACTTGCCAAGCTTATGATAGAATATTCGTCATGACTGGACAGTTAAATGATTAGATTTGCTTTTATCAAATTATTTTATTTTACTTCTAATTCGTTAAGTGTTTGGTTGTGTGATTATGATAAAACGAATACATGCTTAAATATAAAAATAAATCCTAATATCTTTTAGGATACATTTTCATAAGATTAATTCTAAGGTTTACTTGGGGACAAGTAAAGTTCAAGTGGGGGGATATTTGATGAACTCAAATAAGTACATTTTATTACTGTCATTTATCCTATTTATTTGACTTGTTTTATTATATTATCTGTGAGAATTGATACGTTAATGTTTACTTTTGTAATTCTCAGGTAAAAACAAGCATTTGGTGAAACTGAGCGATTTTGGACTAATTATGGAGCAAAACAAGCAAGAAGTTAAGAGTCTACTGAAATGTACAAGATCAAGACATTCTGCTCCAGAAGCGCCGCATCTTACTTATTACATACGGCGCATCACTATCAAGATTTCACAAGATACGATCCAAGATACAAGAGGACATGCGCCGCATCTATTAATGGAGTTACGCCGCATCTTCTGACGGTGTACGAATATTCCTGAATATATTAATCTTGGACCCCACGCGAAGTTAAGTCAATGCGCCGCATATACTTATTAGATGCGCCGCATCTTACCCTCAGACAGAAACTATAAATACCCCAAAGTCAGACGAGAGAAGAAAAGTTCGACAGTTTTAGAAGACCGAAGTACAGAAACCCTAGGACGAATTCAGTCGAAGTAGCAGCACAAGACACACCTTGAACGAAGATACAAGAGCTGTAAGAAGGTCCTGCATGTATTTAATTCATTAAGTAGTTTTGTTTTATTGTGTTAGTAAACTTTAATTCATTAGGATTGGTGGCTTGTGTAATGTGACAACGGAAAGGTTGCACTCCCTTAAAACTACTTTCCCATCAATTAAAGTTTATATGTTGATGTCTTTGGTGACTTTTATTAGTGCATTGATAACCTCTGTGTCTAGCTGAGCGTTGATCGGGTCGCCATGCCTCTGCCCTCGCCTATTTATTAGATCGCCTATGCATTCTATCTTCTGTAGAAAAGTAGGAAGAAAGATAAATAGGATAGTCATAAGTAATCATTAAGGGTTTACTCGCCGATAAGATTAGAACCAACGAGAAAGGACTTAATCTCGGTGCGTTGCATCGAACTATACACTTCATATAAAACTAGCAATAAAACAAGTGACAAGCTACTTATCTATCAGGACAGGTCTTCTTATTGTCTCAAGTATTTATCTGTGTACGTGTGTGCTATTCGCTGATTCGTGCCTATTAGTTTAGTTTATTATTTAATTGCAACCAAACCGTGCCAGTCTCTCAGGCTGAACCCCCTTGCATTAGATTAGGTTGTATAGCTAACTTAAGATATTAAAATACTGATTAGAATAACTAGATAATACGTTCCACTCTTAGTGATTGACACTCTACTTACCATTATATTCATACTGACCGGGTACACTGCTCGTTAAAGTGTGTGTGTTATTGATTAGTCGGCTAAATATAAATTTAAAACTTGAATACTGCTAAAACCACAACGACATACCGTGGGTATAAATTAGAGCACTCGCACGCACGCATCATCGAACCAGTGGAAGTCCAGGCAGATCTTCAAGAAATACTTTAGGAAAATCACGCTCAATCAAAACGTCCTCGAGTCTCTTCTCTCCAGACTCTTTCTTGGACACATGTGCTAGGATTGCATGACAGCCTTTCTCAATGTATTTCAGGGTATTAATCCAGGATATGATACTCAAACGGGTTCCGCTACGATCTTCGTGGACAACCAAGGTTTCGCCATCGAGAGGGATATGAACAAATCGCTTACCACAAATAATACTGGCTTGATGTTTGGATAGCCAATCCATACCAACCACTACGTCGAAGCTTCTGAGTTCAATGGGCATGAGATCGATGCTAAACGGGTGATCTAGAAGGTTTAGGGTACAGTCTCGGATTGCGGTGCAAGTGTTAACTAAGTTGCCATTAGCTATTTCAATACTATAGATGGTGACTAGGGAGGTAGGGGTAAGGTTAAGTAGTGGTGAAATTGTAGAAGATACAAAACTCATATCGGCACCAAAATTGAATAAGACTTTAACACGAAGATTGTTGAGTAGGAACGTACCAGTGACTACGTTCGTATCCTGCTGCTATTTCCTATTACCCATCACATATGTTCTACCACGAGCGCCTTCAGTCCTTCGTCCAGTGTTCTTTGGGCAATTACTCTTGTAGTGACCATGCTCCCCACATCCAAAACAAGTTGCAACTGGCTGTGCGTTATTCCCAGTAGCCACAGCTTTTCCCTTACAATTCTTAGCAACATGTCCAACCTTATAACATTTCTGACACTTAACAGTGCATGGTCCAGGGTGATGTTGATTACACTTATCACAGAACGGGTGATTCCCAGCTTATCCTCCAACTTGTGCTAGTACAGCCACATATGCCCTGACAGTCTCTTATCGTCTGTTCTGGTGGTGGTGATGTCTGTTGTTACGGTACTGGTTGTTATTGTTGTTGTAGTGATGGTTATGGTGAGGGTGACTGTTGTTGCGGATGTTACAGTTGTTGTAGTTGTTGTTTCTCTTATTGTCCTCCCACTTCCTTTTGTTGTCATAGTTGTTACTCTTCTGAACTGTGCCATTCTTAACCACTTGATCCATCAATTGTTCAGATATACGGATAGCATCATCCAAAGTCTGAGAGTTGTAAGATGTCACGTGCCCTTCAAAACTGGCATGTAGACCACCAATGAACTTTTCCAGCAATTTCTCATTATCTGGCACCATGTGAGCACAAAAGACCTCCAATTCTTGAAATCGTCGAACATAAGTGGTAAGATCAACGCCCTTCACAGCCAAATAGTAGAACTCAGTATCCAATTTCCTCATGTCACTACGGGAGCAATACTTCTTCACCATCTCCTTTTTAAAATCTGCTCATGGAATATTATAAGCATTCACTAACCCAATATCCTTAGTATAGGCAATCTACCAGGATAATACATGCTCCATCAAGGTACCCGTTGCATACCTCACTTTGCAGTCCTCAGAGCAGTTACTTCTTAGAAACACTAATTCCATCTTCTCAAACCACTGAGTTAGACCGACGGCTCCTTCAGTTCCTTTGTAGGTAGTAAGTTTGCAATTCATGAACTCCTTGTAAGTGCAGAAACGGTTTTCATTGACAGTTTGCACTCCTGCTTGTCCAACATTTTTTTTGCTATTCGATACTCGTCATAAGCCTTACAAGATATGCAAAACGACTACAAGTTTCTTATCAAAATCTACTAACTGAAACTAGTCAGTTTAGTACGTACAAGAAAAACTACTACTAGAATACTAAACTACCATAATAAAGATGATCACTAATCTCTACTGACGGTCTCCGCCGTATGCAGCCAAGACATCAACACTATCATCAAAACGGAAACGTGCCATCCTGTGATCGTATGCATGCCACTACATGACATGGATCTCATCCCACAACTCCTAAATACTATGCTGGTAGTGACGACTATCGATATCATTGAACGCAGCTCCAAAATCCATCCTCTCCACAATCCTCTCGACCTATGCCATCCTCTGCTCTAACGACGCCAAGTGCTCCCGAATCTCTCTATCTGCCATCTCTATAGAACTCAACCTCGCAGCCTGCTCATACATTTCCACATATAAATCACCTGTAGCTCTCCTATCTCCCTTAATCTCCTTCTTCAACTCTAAAACCTTAGACTGTCGCGTACACAATCGCTTGGACATCGACATGTAACGGCCCTGGCACCAAGAGATGTCCTGCCTCAAATGACTCAGCTCGGCTCTGAGCTCGGCAGGGGCAACTCGCTATGCAGTCGAAGACACGCCCATCTCAAACGTAGACGTCACCTCTGTAGCTAATGCGTGACCTAAGGCATCTAAAGTATCAAACTCGTAAGTAATGTCTGACATTGCTGGTGAGGGTAGCATGGGGAGAGCCTCCTGCTCCTCCTCCATCGGCTCCTCGTCAATATCATCATGATCATCATCATCATCATCATCATCCATCTCCTCCTCATCATCCATCTCCTCATCATCGTCCATCTCCTCATCATCTGGGTGAGGTACATCAATAGGTTGTGGGTCCTCCTCTGGACTCGGTGGTGCAAGGGGGTGATCAACGGGTGCATCTGATAACTGACCGGTAGGGACTGATGTAGTCATAATACTCTACATGGAGTATCGGGAAAAGTATAAAAATTCTAGCCAAATTTTTATAAAATAGTTTTATATGACATGAAATAGTAGCGGAAAATCCAAACATATAATAGTGCAAAGCATGCACACACAAAAGTTTAAGTAAAGAAATTAAAGAGCGGAGTGGCACGGAGGGCTGATGGCTATCAATTTCAAAAATTTTTTAACACACACGAAAATGTTTATAGTCGAGTATGACCTCGTTCTCTATAAACCATGTCTCTGAAACCATTCTGTACCACCCCCAACTCGGAATATGGCAGCGGGAATGAGCTTGGGGTGCTACGTGAGGGGTAAGACAGTCACAATCATAGAAAACAATCTCATAACGAGAGGTTTTTAACAGAACATATCATTTGAATACAAAGTTTAATATTTAGATTTTAAAAGACTCTATCACAAGTTGCAGCGGAAAATAAAGATAGCTTGCAGCGGAATAAAAGATACAATTTTAAAAGATTATTTGAATGATATGATAGCAAGGGTAAAAAGTAAAGCCCATGATAGCCATCTTCAACATTCAGCCACTCCTGGTGATCATAACATGCATCAGTTACCTGAGAAAAGCCATGCTAAAAAGTCAACACAAAGGTTGAGTGTAATCCATAGGTTTAATAAATAATAGTTGAGCACATGATTTTAAGTCTGGAAGATATAAGTAACAAATACAAATATCGGGTAAGCGTCACCTAATTCTTTCGTTTTGCTAAGCTCATGACACACAAAGCGTTAACCAGCACCAATAACCTTGGCATATGTTGTTAGGAACACTTTATTAATATCAAGTATTGATCATTTATGTAATAGGTTGTTTAGGCCTTTAGGCTTGTTTTATGGCCCAGCCTGTGTAGAAGACCCATGGGCTATGTCTATTTATTTATGTTTTATTTAAGTTAAGTATGGTTAATTAGGTGTCACACCTCGCCAATGGCAGAAACGCGAGTGCAACATCATGGATATCATCACAACACATGGCGTCTTATATAGAGAATTACTACATGCAAATAAATAAAGCAAAGTACATACACAAAGTGTCTTAACGATACCCAGAATAAAATAACCAAAAACCATCTCCAAAGGTATCTTCATTTAAACATAAAGTACTAATGAAAGACATTCAAGTATCACAAACATAATCCAACTTAATCAAATTAAAAACTTAAAGATAAGTCATCCTCAAATGCAAACTAGTTTCTTCTATTCACGTACTTCTACCTTAGCCTTAGAATGCTCACCTGAAAATGATGCTTAAAAACGTCAACATAATGTTGGTGAGATTCATAGGTTGAAGACACACAATATATCTCCGGTAACAGTTCACTGTGATTATAAAAAAAAGATAGCAGGACAGTAAAAGTAGTTATCACACAAACTAGCATGCAATTGGGACGGAACGTGCCCACCGATCCAAGTATAAATTGGGACGGAACGTGCCCACCGATCCAAATACCACCACAATTGGGACGAAACGCGCCCACCGATCCAAGTCAATGGGTAAATTAATACCCTCCGGCCGGACTATATAGAATAATAGTGAGTAGAGCTACTAGAACTTGCTACTCTCCAAATGGATAATGGGAGCATAGCTACCCTACAAATGGACCACACAGAATCACCATAATAATAACATGCAGTAAACGTATAATAACAATTACAAGTCCATGCATTTTTATAACCACATAATCACAGTAGCTCAAAAATAATTTAAACACAAGCATCATTCCCATCCCAAGTTTAAAACAAAGTAAAAATTGGGACTATGAAACTCACCTCAACCTTGCAGCTTCCAAATAACCAACTCAGAAATCTATACAAACAAAACAACACCACATTACACGCGACCAAGCTAAAAGCTATAGTCCATGTAACACATATATGATGGATGTCTAAGGTTCATATAACCCTCCATGGATTACCTAGACTCCATACTAATCACCACCAAACACCTATACTCACTAAATCCCTTAAATAAAACCTTTCAGAAAACGCAGATTTTTAGGGTACATTCACCCACATAAAATCATGACCAAAAATTATCCACAACTCACACCAAAAATTCACCATGATCCTTCATGAGGATACAAGCTTCTCCCAGAAGGCCATGCACCAAAAACATACACAAGTACCCAATGAAAAATCAAACATGACAACTATCCAGATTCGGATCTGAACGCACACCAAAAAGTTTTGACCTCTTAGACATACTCGCACAACTTATTATCATCTAATTTTCGCGTGGAAGTCAAACATAATATAGAACTCAATTCCCACAGAAGGCCTAACCCTAATTACACTTTTAAAGCCACCGTTGACCTCAATACTTTTACCCTAATTCTGTCCCGGTTTAACAGTTTTGACACCTTAACTCATAAAATTCGTTTGACAGACTTCCAGACCTCAAAAACACTCGTGGCTTGACTTTTTGGAAAGCTCTTTCTCTGTATTACAATTTAGAGATAAAATCTGTGATCTACCTCATATTCATCTATTAAATATAATCGAATCTTTACAGCCTTATAATTCTGTCAGAACCTTAACTCATTAATTATCAAGTTTTAAACCCTAATCTCTTCACCAATCAACATAATATTATTAATTAATGATCCCAACATGTTTTATAAAAATAATTTACAAAATTTAACATAAACCCTAATCCATCATATTATTGTTACATGAATTATAATAATAAATTAAACATAAGTATCAAAAATTATACCTTGATCTTGATTCTTAGACTTCAAAAATAAAACCCTAAAATTTTCCTTCTTGTTTTCCTTGGTTTTTTCAAAATTTTCATAAGGATGGGTGAGGGGATATTGGTTTTGTAATTATAATGCCCTAATGAACATTCTAGGTCACCCTTATAATTTGGTAAGTGTATTTGGACTAAAATTTGGTTTCCTTTTTCCCCTAAACCCATTTATGGCCGATTATATATATATATATATATATATATATATATATATATATATATATATATATATATATATATATATATATATATATATTATATATATATTTATTTATTTTTTTATTAATATTAATTATTACTCTTAAACTTTGCACTCTTGATATTTTATAAAAACCCTATACCGAACTTAACACCTTACGCGATAAACTTTCGTTTTTACGACAACCCGGAAAAATATCATTTTCAAAAAAAAGTTTTCAAAAATAGATTTTCACACTTATTATTATTATAACCCATAAAAACAACCTCCACGTAACTTACTAACGTTCAAATATTTGAACGAAGACTTGTTACGTAAAATCAAAAAAAACCAAAACAACACAAGTCATTTCTACACCACCAAGGCGATCAAAATGAACTTATTCCAAAATTCAACACTACTCACTTATAATAAAAATCTCACACCAAGGGATTTAGTGTCAACACACATACATATCACACATATACCGCACACATACCACATATAACACACGTAGGCACATAATACATACCAAACAAAAATTAAATAGGTTGAGACTATTAGTCAAACCAACCTGCTAAAATCACGGTTGTTACATTAGGGCTACAAGCCCATGCATTGTAAGAAACTATAAATACCCCCTCTCATTCAAAGGAGAGGGTTGGTTGGTTGAATGCTCATTTCACATTTCATTATTTAGAGTTAACCTTCCACTCTCTTTCTCTCTCTAACTTTCTCTCTAGATCTAGATTAGATTAGTAGCTTGTGTCATAAAAGTAAGTAACATCAAGTGGTATCATTCGCCTAGGGGTAATTTAGATTGTTAAAGATTAGATTTAAGTGAAAATTGAAGAAATATTTCTCGGTTACTGTTCAATCGAGAAGTTACTATTCACGTTACTGTTCATCAGTGAAATCTACCGAGTTTCTAAAATCTTACCTAGTTTGGTAAACCTTACCTAGTTTGGTAAATCTTACCTAGTTTTGTAAACATTACCTAGTTTGGTAAATCTTACCTAGTTTGGTAAACATTACCTAGTTTGGTAAACATTACCTAGTTTCTGAAATCTTACCTAGTTTGGTAAACATTACCTAGTTTGGTAAATCTTACCTAGTTTGGTAAACATTACCTAGTTTCTGAAATTTTGCCAAGTTTGGTGAAATCTACCTAGTTTCTGAAATTTTGCCAAGTTTGGTGAAATCTACCGAGTTTCTAAAATTTACCAAGCTTGGTGAACGTTATCAAGTTTCTGAAATTTACCGAGTTTGGTAAAAGTTTCCGAGAATCTAACATTGAATCTTCCGAGTTTCTAGAGTAAAATCCTCCGAGTTTCAAACATTGAATTCTCCGAGTTTCTAGAGTAAAATCCTCTGAGTTTCAAAAAGTGTTTTTTCCGAGTTTGGATTCTTCAGGTTTCTTGGGATTTTCTCTAAACAGTTCTTCAAACGTACAAACCTAATCTTCAACAACAACCGTCATTATCCTTTAAAGATCCGACATACACAAGTTTACACATTTTAGTTTGATTCTTCCGATTTCATCGCAACAATCACGGGGGAGAGAAAATGTATCAATCAAAGTCGCAAATGAATGAACAGATGTCACCTTCCTCTAATTCTTCACCACCAAACGTTGTTTCTCAAGGATCTCAAGAGAGTGATACGCAAGAATTTTTAATGCAAGAAAAAGATAGAGAAATGAAAGAGAAATGCCTGATATGTCTTGGATTACTTCATTCACACCTTAAGGTCCTCTCAAACAAAGACTTAGTAGAAACTCATGTCGAGAATGGATTCAAACGGGCATTTTCATCACTCTTTGGAGAAGACTTTGAGATATTCACAAAAACAATGTTCCTCAATGTCGATCAACTGGAGAAGCAACTTGAAAATGAAGAATTTCATGAGAATGGATCCACGGTCGCCTTTAGAGTACTCAAGGAACAATTTCAGCAGTTCATTGTTTCCTGGTTATCATCAGGTTTTGACAGTGTCATGACATGCAAGTATTTTTTGGAATACACTAGAATCGAGGTTAAAACTTTCAAAGACATGCTGACCCAACAAATGGATTCGATTGAGAAGTCAATTGCTGAAAGAGTACTTCACAGACAAGAGTATGACAAAAGAGTGAATGAAAAGAAGTTGCAGATTCAAGAAGAGCAAGCTAATACGGTTAAAGCATTGGTTGTTACAGAAAGCAGTGGGACAGAATCAGAAAAGCAGAATGATAACAGCAGATCAACGAATGATACAGATGTTGAGTGTACAGATGTCAGACCCACATATGACACAGAGCCCATATTTGACAAAGAGCCAATGGCTGAGGTACAATCAGTTGTCAATAATCATATATCTGCTCATCATCGCCAACTTACTGAACAACCTGGATTCAGAAATGAAGGAGGGGTTGATCAGAATGTTGACGAACATCTTGTCAAACAACCTTTGCCTGATCCATTAAATGAAAACAAAACAAATGTACCATCAAACCAAACTCTCGAGTTTGAAAATACTTGTCTCAAAAAGACCATTGCCCAGTTTCAAAAAGATTTTTCAAAACTAGAGGCACATTGCATCTCACTTGAACTTAAACTGCAAAACGAATCTCTAACTTCGGGCAACAATGGTAAATCTTTGAATGAAGAAAGTAAACATATGGATACATTAGTTAAGGAAAATGAGTTGTTGAAAGGTCAAATTCAAGCAAAGGTGTTTGCACATGCTGCATTGCAAAACAAATTAAGAAAATTGACTGGCCAGAGTGTGGATACTAAGTTTGCAAAACCATCAATCTTTGGGAAACCACTTCTACAACCTATCAGAAAACAATCAGTGGTTAGACAACCAACTGCATTTAAATCTGAACGACCTAAATTTTCAAAATATCGGTTTGCCTTCCAATTTGTTGAGAAAAATAATTTGACAGAACCAGACACTCCACATTTTTGGCCTAAGGAAAATGCATCTGTTTCTGCAAAAGCTCAACACGTGATTATACCTGGCTCATCTAGGTTTAGTTCAAAAACAGTGTCTAAAACGAGCATTAAAAGTAAAGAGTCTTATGGCATAAATGACATGTACAAGAACTATGATCTAGAAAAAGCTAGGAAAAAGGAACTACTTCAAAAAGACGGAATTCTAGGTTCAAAACCTTGTGTGATGTCTTCCACTGTTTTACAGAACACTGCTAGTAGTAGCAAACCAAAACCTAGGAGCACTCAACAAACAAATTGGAATTGGCTAGCATCTAAGAGTAGTTGCAATGTCTGTGTGTCAAAATATCTTCAAGAAGTGAATTCATGTGCAAAGGCACAATCGACTAAGACAATAAAACCAAACAAACCCGTTGAACCAAAAGACAAGATTCAGAAACCTAAAAAGTGGATCAATATAGGACGTAGGTTTTCTCAACTAAGTGATGCTCCTACATTTCATTCCACTGCATCTAAAAGGAAAACATCTCCTAGATCTAACCTTAGGTGGGTTCCCACGGGTAAAATTTTCAAAACGATTGGTCTTAGGTGGATTCCTACAGGAAAGATTTTAGAAATTTGCACCAAAACGAATCGAAATTCCATAACATCTATCCCTGAGGCTAGAAAGAATACCATAGAAATCGTATGCTCAGGTGTCAAGAGGATAATTGACACTACAACTTTATGCTTCTAACATCCGGAACCCAGTTTCACTTGGGGATCCATGTTCTCTGTTTTGTCTCTTGCTACTTTCTTTACAGATACAACAACTATGGCTTCGGAACAACTCAATTTTGGACCCGAGCTTAAATGGTATGGCTTCTGAGCATAACAGCTTAGGACCCGAATCCAACCGTCTCAACTTACCTGATCCTTCAGCTGGACCATTTTCTCTATACCGCAAAGACCTAGAAGATTTGTTTGCTCCATTATTTGATGATACTCTTATGAGTCGTGCTTCTGATGTATCCACAAGCTCCGCTGCACAACCACTCGTCGATAATCATGTACCTGATACACCAGTGACTAAAACCACAGCAGTTGCTGAAGATGCACCTCAACCAGAAACATCATCATCAGTAGATCAAACAGCTTATACTTCTATGTCTGCAGCTGAAGATCCCCCTCTATATTCTTCTGAATTGCCCACACCAGTAGATTATGACCGCAACGCATTCTTCAATCCATTTGCTCCAGCTCCTACCATTCCAGACATCGGAGAATCATCCACGAACAATTTGGAACAGTTAAATCCGCACCATACTTATCAACACTTCGTCAAGTTTGAATTATATTTCGTGGGTACAGAATACCAATTGGCGGATTTGTTCACTAACGCCTTGCCTCATGCAAGATTTTTGAAACTGGTTCACCAGATTGGTATGCGATGTTTGACTCCAGACGACTTGAACAATTTTCTTACTCAAAATTAAATGAGTCAAACATCACAACTATCTTTGTAAATAATTATTGAAAAACACAAAAAGATTTTCCAATTAAAAAAAAAAAAAAAAAAAAAAAAAAAAAAAATCTCTTTAAATGTGCAAAAGTAAAAACGAATCAAAATATGTTCTCGTCATTTCAAATTTCATCAATTTCAAATCACGAACATATTTTGAGGGGGAGATTTTTCTTAACTCTTGTACATTTATCATCTCAAATCTTCATCGAAAAATATTTCTATGATCTCTTGGACTACAAGTCTATAAAATTGTCACAAATAGGTCTTAGTTCAAGGGGGAGAAATGACATACAATAAATTGGATCAAGATCTTAACCGTTTTAAATATCAAGGACTGAAAGTGTTATGTTGTTAAAAGTTGTCTCAATAGGACCACATGTGAACTCGGATTCTAGTAAAGGGGCTAAACATGTCAAAGTATGAAGTGTTATTAGTTTGAGGCCTTGAAAAGAATTAGGATTCTAGTTAGAGGAATAAAATTGACAAAAAGGAAAAAATGATTCAATGTAGGCTAAAGTTTGACAAAGTCAAAACACATAGTAACTCAGAATCTTCAAAACACAAAACGCAAACCCGCCAAAAACCTTTAACTCTCAAGAACATCAGAACCTTAATTCATTGATTAAATCCTAACTTGTAAGTGTTCATGTGAATCTATTAAGCGTTATAATCATTTGTCTATTGTTTCTAGAGCTTAATTTCCTATTTTTTACGAATTAGGGTTTATGCTAACAAATTGGGCGTTTCTTGATTAGTGTTGTTCAATCTAATTAAGTTAGTGTAATAGTTTCATAACATGCTTCTGAGTATATTGCACTTGATTAATTAGATTCTATAACACCAATAGGACTGATTCGAATGATTTAGGGTTTAAGGAATTGTGTTTGGGAGCTGAGTAGAATGGATGATGTCTGTGATTGTTTGAATGTTGGGATATGATAAGTTGATGCTCTTAAACATATGTTTAATCTTTCATCACATGAATCAACAGTTTGCTATGGTTCGATTGAATGTGTGTGGGTATATTGGATGTGATAATGATAATGAGTTTCTGTATGTTAATCTAGACTTTGATCATGTCATGGATACAATATGACTTCTAAATGATTTGCGTGATTTAAATGTTACCAAGTTCCTAAGAAATCATCTGTCGAGTTTGTGCTTATGATTGTCGACTTTGTTCTAATCTCTGTCAAGTTTGTATTCATGTTATCGACTTTGTGCTTGTCCCTATGTTATCAACTTTGTGAACTTTCAAACCTATCGACTTTGTCTCCGAGTTAGGAGACAAAAGTCATGGACTTGTCAAGTTTGTACAAACCTATCGAGTTTGTATATATTTAGCAAGTTTGTACAAACTTATCGAGTTTGTCCAAACTTAGCTAGTTTGTCCAAACTTAGCTAGTTTGTAAAAACTTAGCTAGTTTGTCCAAACTTAGCAAGTTTGTACAAACTTAGCGAGTTTGTCCAAACTTAGCGAGTTTGTCCAAACTTAGCTAGTTTGTCCAAACGTAGCGAGTTTGTCCAAACTTAGCTAGTTTGTCCAAACGTAGCGAGTTTGTCCAAACTTAGCGAGTTTGTAAAAACTTAGCTAGTTTGTAAAAACTTAGCTAGTTTGTCCAAACTTAGCTAGTTTGTCCAAACTGAGCTAGTTTGTCCAAACTTAGCTAGTTTGTAAAAACTTAGCTAGTTTGTCCAAACTTAGCTAGTTTGTAAAAACTTGTCAAGTTTGTATAAATTTATCGAGTTTGCATGAATTACCATGTTTGTATGGATTACCAAGTTTGTATGGATTACCGAGTTTGTATGAATTACCGAAATTTGTCCAAATTTTCCAGAATTAGAATTTTTATATAAACTTAGGAATGTGCAGATGTTTGTGTTAACTCGTTTGCTTGAAAATGGTTTGCTTGAATGATATGTGAATGTTTTCATGATTTAGCCTATCTATGTGATGCATCATACAAGTTAGTCTATTATCATGTAACAAAATAACATTCCCTAACACATATATACGATATCTATTGTGTATTGTTGTTGGTGTTTGTGGAACACAGGCTAACCATGTCTCAAGGATCCGTGACACGTAAGGAGATGATTCCAGAAGGAGATGAGTGCAAAATCAGTGAATCAAATTCAAGAGTCGAATTTGATAACTTACCATGTCATGAGTCATGCCAAATTATTGTGGAAATACTCATAAGACACTTCATCAGTCCGGTATTGACTTACACAGCAAGCGTCCCAGAAGTGTATTTGAATCAGTTTTGGCATTCAATGGTCATTGGGAAAGACAACGAACACATTACAGTCACAGTTGACAAAACAGAGATACAATTCAAGATTGAAACTCTTCGCACCGTTCTAGACCATCCATCTGAAGCCTCTGGCCCAAAGGGAAAATTTTACGATGATCCAACCTTTGATACCATGGTTGACACACTAAAACTTCTCAGATATGATGAAGAGATTGAAGAGCTCACTTCACTCTCCAAAGTGGATAGGAAATACATCCCTCAGCCATGGTTGATTCTTTACACCATAATCATCCATTGTATAACCGGCAAAGCATTCGGACTTGAACACCCAGGTTTGGCATAGTTACAATTATTCTGGGGTGTCGTCACCTTACACCATGTGGACTTCGCAAAGTTCATATGGAAAGACATGATATTTCAAGCCCAACAGTTCCAACAAAAGAAGGGTTACAAGGTACCCTTTCCTCGATTCACCAAACTCTTAATCTCACTCTTCATGACAAGACACCCTGGAATCGATAGACGAACAAATGAAAAAGCACACACCAAACAAATGGATCACATGCTCAGCAGGGTGAAAGTGCAGACGAGCAACACGAAGAAACAAGGGTTGAGAATTCCATAAAGTGTATTAACAAATGCAGTAAAGGGAACTAATGCTTATCAATTGTACGATGAGGCTGAAAAGGCCGGAAAGGTAGGAGTTACAGAAAAGAGAACAAAATCAACCAGGGGTAAAGGAAAAGCAACAGGAAAAACTGTCCCAACAGCTTCTTCTCGAACAAAGAAAGTCTCAAGAGCTGAAAAGAAGAAAGTAGCAACCAGGAAAAAGTCCCCAGAATTAAAACTTAGAGATGAATCAAGTGACGAAGAGGATGAAGAAGAAATTAATCTTAGAAAAGAAAGAAAGAAGAAAGAGTTTGAAAAGATGAAGTCAGTGATGGCAGAGTCAGATAAAAGTTTGGGCAAAGGAAAGGAAAAATCATTCAAAATAGTGAAACAATCCTTCAAAGCCATTGAACCACCATTGACTGAAAAAGAAGAGCAAAAACAACTCGAGAAAGCAACAAAGGCTAGCAGAGAGAAACATCTAGCTGAACAAGAGAAGACTGAAAGGAAGAAAAGAGGTGAAGGATCGGCTTCACAACCCTTGGATCAAAGAGAAGAAGGGACAGAAGCAACAAAGTCAGCTACACTGGAAGAATCTGAGGGTGAATCTGAGGAGACAGATGAAAGGGTTCATACACCCTCAGGATCTGGATCTGAAGAAACTGAAAACAGTGAAGATAATGAAGATGATGAAAGAAGGAGATTTAGAAGGTGAAGATGATGAAGATGAAAACAATGATAGTCATAATAAAGGAAATGACAACCAAGATGACAACACTATACCACCATCTCCACAACCGTCATCTGTGGGTCAGGCCACAAGTGAATTTCATGAACTCAAAGGACAAATTGCTGCACTTCAAAAGATGGTTTTGAGAAATCAACAAGCTGAAGAAAATGAGTACAAAGCGTTAAAAGAACAGCTCACTGAGGTTGAAAAGAAGGCAGATAAAAACAAATTTCACATCGACAATCTTAAAGCATTTGACCTGGAAAAGGAAGCAGGGGAATATCTCAAAACGCATGTTCCTCAAGTAATCAGCTCACAAGTACCCCAAGAGGTCAGCAAACACCTTAAAGAGGCTCTCCCAGAAATTCTCAAAGAATATGTCAAAAGAAATCTGGAAAAGACTGTGGCTAACCTAATGCAGACAACACCAATAACAATCCAAACAGTGCCACCCAAGCCATCTACTGAAGACCTCAAGGGAAAGTTACTTGCAGACATCATCGATAAACCCAAAGAGGAAGAACTCAAAAAGGCATTGCTTAACTCAATCAGGAAGGCTGAAAAGAAAGCAGAGTCGTGCAAGAAGGATCAGCCAACCAAGCGTCATCGGGATGATCCTGAAACAAACGAAGGGAAGAAAAGAAGGAAACCTTCCAAGTCAACCAGCCCTTCTACTACAACACACTCTTCTGGAACAACCAAGCAATCAACTAAAGAAAAGTTCGTTCCGCTTGAAGGAGTAGCATTCGATGAAACTGAAGCGCATGATGACATGATTTTTGATGAAGAATTTCCCATTGCACCTCCAAGAGTTCGGAATGTCACTGCACCACCCACCAATGGACAAGCCAAACCTCAACCAGAATGGATAAACCCTAATGCTCCATGATTTGATTGGTTTGAAATAATGGTGGATGCATATCCTGAAGCTGAAAATGATACACCTATTGAAGGCTTTATTGTGGATTTCACGAAATGATTGAAGAAGGCAATGAAAGTCCAGAAGTTGGGATTGCCAGACATCATCAGAGTTCGCAAAGAGGGTTTCACAGAATTTACAACAGTCACAACTTCAGAGCTGGAGTTTGAGTACAACCTTGAACAAGTAGCAAGAGCTCTCTCTGAAAACATTGACTGGGATCATGCAAGGGCTTCACATCCAAAAGAACAACTTCAACTCCGTGACTACTCCCAACCTTTACCTCTCGTTGGCCATTCTCACAACCCAAAGATACCCAAGGCGTATTTCTTCAACAACGACTTGGATTATCTGATCTATGGCCACACCAACCCTGAAAAATGGTATGCAACTTCCCTAACCAAGTACCAAGCAGCATCTTAAGTAGTAGAAGGTTTAGAAGAACAAATCAGTGATTTATTCATCAATGAAGTTCAAGAATACGACGATGAAGCTGCTATGGGAATCTATCATTGGCCAAACCCGAGGAAGTGGTTCTACAAATACAAGATCACCTTTCCGTCAAAGACTGAAGTGTATCAAAAGAATAGAATCCTGTCAATCACAAGTGCAGAAACGAAATCTATGTTTGGCTATAATTATCTGAAGAAGATCACCGTGAGGAGACTAGATGATCAAGAATACACTTTCAAAGAAGCCGACTATCCTTACCTGCATATCAACGATATTGAAGACATGTATCTTTTGAAAGTCCAAGGAAAACTCGAACATCTTCCTGGACGTCTTCAGTATGATATTGTCAACTCTGTGTTGCTGTACATGTGCAACTGGGGGTAGAAAGCTATCAGAAGAAATTGAATCTAGTTAGGCCAGATATTCAACCTCCGGGAATAGCAGACAAGAAGCCGTACACTTTTGGTGATAAACCATTCGGGTTGGTATATGTAAGGGATAGAAGCACACCGAGGTTCATGGGTTATCAGGATATCCACAAGTTCATTGATGAGACGTTGTTACGTGTCAAGTTTGCACTTGAAGAGATTCTGACAAACCATAGAAAGGGGTTGAAGAAGGGGTGGGTACAATATATGAGTTGGAGTAAGAATGATGCGAAGCAAGCAGTGAAGTTCATTGATCGGATTGACAAAAAGGCTCAAGTTTCAAACAACAATGCGACGACTGGAAAGCTATGTGGGAGGACGTGCCAGATTTCCTAACATCCTCACATTCTGTCGACCCGAGCAGTAATTGCTGGTATCATTTGTCATATATCATCAAATTTCTCATCATTTATCATCATTAATATGGCTTGTGCACACATAACAGTGCACAACCCGTTCTTGTAATGAAAGGACCCTGAGGTACACTTCAGTGCCTCAATCCTGATCAAAGGAGCGAAAGCTTCTTACTTATGAGTAGAATTAAACCAGAATTTTTTCTAAGTTTTTCAAAATTTTGCTCATAAGGACAAGTATTCCCTCGTCAAGGGGGCGTATTTGAAGCATAATCTTTGTTCCACAAACAAAAGTTCTTGAAATTCTTCCCACAAAACTCAAAAGGCATATTTTTATCAAACTTTTACCAAAAACATCATAAGTATGCTATTTTTGAGGGGGAGAATAAAGATATGATTAAAATATGGTTACAAAAACGTTGAAATCTCATGTTAGCAAGACTCAGAATTGAACCCTCGAATTGACGACATCAAAAGTCAGTAATCGAAAAGACATATCCTGGACGTGTAATAATTTCAAGCCAGTTTATCTGGTGATGTAAACGTGTCTCGCAAAGGATATGTCTGAGTAGAATGTACCGATTTCGAGCGATTTTCCTTGAATGTGATCTGGACGGGTAATAATTTCTAGCTAGTTCTACTAGTGATGTAAACGTGTCTCGCGACGATCATGTTCATTGAAAATCAATCAATTCAAAAGTGCTAACTCTACCCGACATGTGCAAATTTATCTTAACCACTTATGAGCACATGTTAAGGGGGAGTATTTCTAAAAATCACAAAACTCTTAAAGTGTTAACAAAATATGTTTTTACAATCATAAGCACTTTAAGAGATTTTCAAAAGGTTTGGTTTATGGCAACAATAGGATAGTCATGGTGATATAAGGTGACTAAAGTTAGGAATAACCATCCTATGATCAGCCAGAGCCGGAGGGATCTACCCAAGGACAATACCAATAGTCTAGAACTAGAAAGTCCTAGGTATGATGAAAAAAGGAGAAATAAAATTAAATGAGAAAGAAGGGGTTGAAGAATGAAAAAGAAAAGTAAAAAAAAAGGGTGAAAAGAAATAGCCCTCCATTTGTTCAACCTTAGGGCAGACACCGGGTTCAATTCATATGCTACTGGTTGTTACTACGGTAATACTGGTATTGAAGATTAAGCCATCATGGACCCAGTAACACACTGCACTAAACCTTCTAGCCACTCAGGTGTCACTCAAAAGACACTTGTTTCATTTCACACGGAGATCCCTTCATTATCTATCGACCTCTCACTACGAGAAGTGTTGATATTGAAAAGGAGGCACTCTGCTCCATGCCTCCGACGACCAAACAAATATGCACTGAATCGAGTCTAGATCCATGAGATACATCAAAGATCTCCTAGGTACACTTTGCATACACTGGCTGTTCAACAAAAAGAACACCAGTTGTAAATTATAAGAGCGTCCTTCGTAGATCTTAGCAATCTGCCGAGAACATTCATGAGAGAATTCACAAATTGTGATTCTCAGTGATTAAATGGAAATCCTGCCAGGGTCAACATCAAACAACCTTGACAGGAGGTCACTTCGGTGATCCTTTGTGGATTACGCTTAGTGTTAGCTCCAAAAATAGTCTACAGTCGTGAGGTGATCCTAAGTGACTCACTGAATCGTGGGTGCACTTCGGTGTGTCTGTGTAAGCCCTCTCGGGGGTATCCGATTCAGAACGGCCTGGGTTGGGATTAGAGAAAGTCTTCACACTATGCTGTTGACGATCTCGAAGTCCAAAACTGTAAGTACCGGATGATTTATTGCTAACTGTTTACTTGTAGCGAATCATGGAGACCTGAAGATTCACCATCTTTCCATCATGCTCATATCCTGAAGAAAAGTTCTCACAATGACTACGGAATAACAAAAGTTCAAAGAAATTCAAGACAAGTCAAAAATTAAGTGCGTTAAACTTTCACAAGTCAAAGATCAAGCTTATGAAAAGAGAACTACGTGATATATGAAGAACAAAAGTTTAAGAACATATGAGCATGGTGGAAAAGACGTAAAGACACTTTTGGAGAGAGGCAGATCGAGAAATTACCATATCATATCATATCAAGAACTAAGGAACAAAGATGCAAGAGTCGTCAGAAGCCAAGAAGCAAAGACGACGTCAAGCAACCTTGATGACCAATACTTAGGGGGAGATTGTTGGGAACACTTTATTATTATCAAGTATTGATCATTTATGTAATAGGTTGCTTAGGCCTTTAGGTTTGTTTTATGGCCCAGCCTGTGTAGAAGGCCCATGGGCTGTGTCTATTTATTTATGTTTTATTTAAGTTAAGTATGGTTCATTAGGGCTACAAGCCCATGCATTGTAAGAAACTATAAATACCCCCTCCCATTCAAGGGAGAGGGTTGGTTGGTTGAATGCTCATTTCACATTTTATTATTTAGAGTTAACCTTCCACTCCTTTTCTCTCTCTAACTTTCTCTCTCAAGATCTAGATTAGATTAGTAGCTTGTGTGATAAAAGTAAGTAACATCATATGTCGACAGTTACCTCGAAATTTCACAATATAATAGTTGCCCCCAAAGCTAGGTACTTTGCCAAATACCTAGTAAAACTCAATTATAGTACATCACATGCTGACCGACCTTAGTCAACATGGCGGGATGGTCAAATCCTATAGGCCTATAAACTATAATCGCGCTAACTCGCAAGTGATTAATGGTTCATGATCGAGGGACTTGCTTTTGGCAAGGAAGGTACTTAGCATTATCGCATCAGTCAGGAATAGCATACCAATAAACAATTGTGCTCATAAAAATAAGTAAGTAGCATGTATCTCCCCCATGGGTTTATAAACAATTTAAAAATAAAGTGGGGCTACGAATCACACCTTAGCAGTAGATGAAAAAGATACCACAATATGATCAAATGGGATAGCACGGCAAGTAAACCTCAGCACAACCTAATATATGAATAATATGTCTCAGCAATAACCTTAAAGTGATTTACAAAGTAATACTCGTATTTGAATGAAAATGTTTTATTTCAATGGCGTTTGAGTGAAATAACATTTAAGACTCGTGTGGATAGGAGATGTTAAAATAATAAAAGTCGGCAAAGACAAACGGATACGAAGAAAGAATAAAGAAGGAAAGAGAGGAACTAAGATTAAGAAAAGAATAATTAAGAAAGACAAGACAGAAAACATCAATAGTTTGTTTTGGTGTTTTACCCATTTCCCCAAATAATTGATGAAACATCATGACTTTGGAAGAAAATATATAAGTTTCGAAAAGGTTTTTTGGATATTTGAGTAATCATAAATGATTAAGTTATAGAAGGTTTTATCGAAATTTAGGCATGGTACGCCCGTTTATAAAGCATTTCCAAGTCGTTACGAGTCTTGAATATAAGTTTTATTGCCTCATTTTACAAGTTATATATGTATAATTTGACACTATCATTCGCGTATATATTAGTTGTCAAGTTTATTGACCATTTTGTGTATGTTCGGGTCCAAATATGTTAAGCTCTTATGAGTCTATCATACTCTTCCGTCTCAATTACCAAAATCGTCCATAAGCTCATCGGCTAATACCGTAAATCCAATAACGTCCAATTCTCATCCAAGCATAGGTAATAACAAGTATCCAAGTCCAATGTCCAAATTATATCTCATATTATCCAAATAATTAACTGAAACTCCATATTGATAAATAAATAATTAATAAATGACAAAATAATAAAATGAAAGGCATTATGGCCCATGTGTATTGGGCTTTGGCCCAATACCTAACTCATATTCTAATGGACCTTCTTTGGGCTTTCGGCCCAAAGTTATTAATACTTAACCCATTTAGGACTTATCCAAGTCTAAACCGACTCGACACTAACCCGAGGTTTCCTAACCTCGAGTCTTACACGGCCGAGACTCCCTTGAGTATCGACTAGTCTCATTCAATTACCAAGACCTTGAAGGTCTCGGCTAAACTCATTTCCAACTAGTCGTGGCTCTCTTGGGTCACGGCTTATAACACTCGACAATCCAAGCTATCCAAACCTTAGCCAAACACACGGCTACAAGCAAACTCGGCCAAATAACAATAAACCTTGGCCGTGACTCCTTGAGTCACCGCTTGACTTCACCCAAGCCCTTGGAGCTCTTGACTCAACAACAAACAATACCAAATTCAAACCTCAACACAACAAAACAATCTAGGCTATGTCGTGAATCATTTGAGTCACGGCTCGAGCCTACCCGAGCCAATATATAGGCTCTCGACTACCACAACACAGTCATATTCACATCCATAATCCAAACCAAACACAACAAATCCAAATCTGCCTCAAACCCTAACTAAGCTAACCTAACCCTAACCATGCCGTGACTCACTGATTCACGGTTAGACCTCAGACGTTCCATAGGGCTCTTGGCATCAACCATCCTTGGACCAACTCGAGACCAATCACATCCAATAATCCAAACCGAGCTACAAACAACAACAATAAATTAGAAATGAAAGAAATAAAATAAAAATAAACAACTCACCCTGAGTCAACTCAAGTTGACTCAGTAAGTCACCCAACTCGGACTGAGTTTGAGGGTTTCACAGCAAAATACTTTAGATCCACAGGGTTTTGATCAAAAACAAAAGGTTTTATAAATGTTTATTAAATATTATTCGGTTTAATAAAAATATAGAAATTAAGGTTTGACAAAAAGTGATGAAAAAGAAAGAATTAGGGTGCATGTGTTACCAAATTGGAGAGAGGAGGTGGCGGGGAAGGTGCGGTTTGGTGGTGGTTATGGAATTTGGCGGCGGCATTGGTTGATGTGGTACCAAATGAGCTCCAATCGAACTCAAAAACTCCAGAAAGAAAGAGGAGGTCGAGATCTATCTTTTGGTGTAAGATAAGGTTTGGCCTGAAAATTTTCCAGCGATGGTGGTTGGCCGGAGGGGTGGTCGGACTTGAGTGGGAGATACGAGAGAGTTGTGTGTGATATGTGTGTGTGATAATGAATAAAATATAAAAAATGGGCTTATATACTATAGCAGGGACCAAAGCTGGACTATTAAAAGTAGAGGGTGAGTGGTGTAAAATTCTGGGCGGGGGTAATAAGTGTCAAGTTGGTAAAACTTTTGCAATAATCACTATGGGACCCATTTGACGTACCAAACGGACTCGAAAATTTTTGAAACTTGCGCTATTGTTCCTGAAATAATTTTTCTGATAAAAAAGAGTATAAATATGCATAACTTTTTTGAAGTTAATTTATTTGGAAAATTCGATTAATTTCGTGTTTTCTAGGTTTTACTGACATAATCAGGGAATAAGGTTCACGTTTCGTAAGATATCTCACGTTTCTCAAGTTCAAATATGTTCAGAAAAGGTTCAAATGCTAAGGTGATGCGAAAATAAATATTTGGCTAGTAAAAAAGGTTTGAAAAATTACCGGATGTTACAGATGTGGACTTTGCAAAGAGACTAAGTCAAACCTCTTTTAGGAACCATATTCTTTAGATTAACACTGTATATATTGTCTTTTCTAGGAACCTTAAGCAAAACATGACTTTCATCAGTCAACTTTGTGGGAAACTAGAAGGGGGTTGAATAGTTTACCTTTTAAAAAATCTTGTTTTAAAAGTTGGTTATTGGAAACTTTGATTCGAACTCTATATGTAATCAATCAACACCAATATGAACTACACACTAAACTAACAAATATAAAGTAATGAAAGTAAAGAGTAGAGTTGGAAAGATCAAACCGAGAAAAAGGATTTATAGTGGTTCAGCTACGAAGCTCTTCTTCGCCCTACTCCTCTCCCCGAGTACCACACTCGAGAGTTTCAAACAATATATCAACAATCTCCCTTCAGGCGGAGAAAACCGTACACGTCGCTTATCCTATTACCGACACTAAGCTAGATGTCGAGTGCTAATCTTAGCTAGCACCAATCTACCAAGGTCCACGTGACCAAACATTCAAGCCCAATGGCTTCAAGAGATCACCAAGATCTCAACACGGTCACAATGATCAACGCTCACTTCTCTCCACTTAACTAACACTAATCTATCGACCCATGATCTTCTTGATCAATCACACAAGCCCAATGGCTATAAGAGATGTTCACTATCTCTATAGATCACACTTGATCTTCACTC
Source organism: Artemisia tridentata subsp. tridentata (assembly GCA_021014915.2). Lineage (NCBI taxonomy): Eukaryota > Viridiplantae > Streptophyta > Magnoliopsida > Asterales > Asteraceae > Artemisia > Artemisia tridentata. The sequence continues at coordinate 153,434,195 of CP139501.1, read as the reverse complement.
TCACTCACAAAAGAAAGATAATCTTGATGTATGCTAAGATACAATCAAGGATGTAACAAGTGTTGCAAAAACCTAACAACTATAACTCTTGTATCTTCTTGAATACTTGAGTTCTTCTCTTGCTAATGAAGAGGGATGACAACACCTTGTATCTACTTGGATACTTGTGTTCTTCACTTGCTATTGAAGAGGGATGACAACACCTTGTATCTACTTGGATACTTGTGTTCTTCTCTTCCTAGTGAAGAGGTATGAAGAGGATCACTTGAGGGATGATTGGATCACTTTTGAAACAAAGAAAAACTAATCTAAAGAAGTGAAAGGTTTGAGAGGATTAAGCAAAGGGATTTTTCTGTGTGTGAAGGGTGCCTAAAACTGTGAAAGGGGTTGGTATTTATAGGCAAAGAAAATCTGAACGTTACAAAAAAAATGGTACGGATGGCTCCGTTAAATACCCCACGGCTCCGTTAAATTTAACGGTACCGTGGAGCCGTGGTAGACTAGGACGCTCCAAATTTTGTCTTTTCTGGTGAAAACTTATTTGGGGAAGGTTGGAGCTGATTTTGGGGGGAAAAATAGCTGTTGTGATTTTCAAACTAATTTTTCCATTAAAACATTTCTTAATATTTCAAAAATAATTTGTCATGTGTATTTTTAAAAAATTTTTTTGTCCCATTTAAAATGTGAATTTTCAAAACATAAATTCACTTCTTTGATCACTAGTTCAAGTTGTAACTTTGTTCTAGAGTGATTTGCATAGAAACGGGATCTTCCGATTAAAGACTTGTTTACGTTAATTTTAACGTATCGTGATTTCACATTTTGTCATCCTCAAAACGTGAAGTAATCGAAAGATATAAATAACGTCTTTAGAACATTATTTGCATCAAAAATCTCCCCCTTTTTGATGATGACAAAATATAAACTCATGTTAGGTTAAAATTAGTTTTAACAAGTTTTTAATGAGTTTACTCCCATTTCTCCACCCTTTTGTCTAATAAAAAAGGTGACGAAGGCTCCCCCTTGATGTGTACTCCCCCTCATTTGGAGAACACAAAGGAATTGAGCAATAGTTCTTGGTACAAAACAAGTTTCGACGACAAGAATACAATATCTAACAAGTAGCACATTTGACATATATCCAACCACACAAAAAAAATGGCTAAGTAGCCAAAATGAAAGGCCCATTTCATAAATATAAAATAAATGTCATACATAAGTATGACTACAATAGGAAAGCAAATTAAACTAACAAGAAGACACATAAACATCTAAAGTAACATGAGGCTTCTAGATTTGCTTCCAACTTCAAAAGGTTTTTAATCATTTATTGAGAGGGACTAAACATAACCATGTTTAGTTTAGGCTATTGGGTGGTGGAGGTGGTGGAAGGATGATGGGTCCTATGGGTGGTGTGAGAAGGTGTTCTAGGTATGAAAACCTAAAGCTAAGCTCGTCTCTAAGGTTCATGATGAGCTAAAAGTTGTGATGGCAACAAGCACAACTTAAGGTGTGTGTGTGTAGGGGATAAAGGATGGGATAACCCATTAAGTGTTGAGGTGATGGTGATATGGATGGTGATGATGTGTTGCTCCCAAATGGAGTTATTGGTGATAAGGTGAGGGTGAGAGCAAGAGGTTATGGTGATGGTGAAAGTGATGAGGATGTTGTGTTAGTTCCCAATTCAAGGGAAGTTGATGGTGATGAGTTGAGTGTTAAGGTTAAAGGGTGAATGGGACTAGGTTGAGATGAGTGTGTGTTGGTTCTTGTTGTGGAGGATGAGGATGTGGGTTTGTTAGAGGTTGCCTTGGATGGAGCTAGGGGTGTAGTGAAGGAAGATGATGATTTGGTAGAGGTTATGGGTGTGTGGGTTTCATCTTCATCATCCAAGGTGAGATCAATGAAGGCAATGTCATTGGTGATAGGTTTAGTTGATGATTGAGGTGTGTCAATACTCTTGATCCATTGATCAACTAGAGTGGTTGGATTTGTTGGTTTGATGTTGAATCTAGGTTTCTTGAACACTCTTGATCCCATGATGGTTGTATGGTGAGTGTGAAGGTGTAAGGATGGGTGTAAGGATGGCAATGCATGATGTTGGCTTAAATAGCCAAATCATAAGCATGCAAGGTTGAAAAGGATGTTGAATTTGGGGATTTGGGTGCATGGGAATCAGGTATTGTTTGCAGTTTTTCAGGAAAAGAAAGTCAAAAAGTGAAAGAATATTGTTAAATTCGTCTTCCAGAGGGACGGTACCATTAAAGGTACGACGGCACCACTAAATTTAGTGGAGCCGTGGCCTATTGAATGGAGCCGTGGGCTCTTTTGACCTTCTTTCCAGGTCTGCAGGTTTTAGGCAGCCTAAATGGGGAAATTTCTGGGGAATCCATTGGCTGCAAATCTCAAAGCCTCAAATCACTAAACACATAGAATTCCTAAAGCTAGTTTCAACTAGCAACTAACATGATCATGTGATCATCTATGTATTTAGGTAACTATTAAGCATGCATGAATCCAAGCATTTTTAACATCTAGTGCATGTAATAAAATAAGCTAACATGCATGAGTTAGGCAACATAAACCAACTTGAGGATTAATTAATAAGAGAATTAGCCATGTTCAAGTGTTAAAATGTTAAAAGGGAATATTCCAAGCAAGTTAATGCCAAGACTTTATTTATAATAGCTTAATAATACTTAAGTTAATAGTACTACTTAAGCTAATCCTAACTAGTCTCATTTCTTCCCCAAATTTTTAATCTTGTTCCCAAGCCCTTTGATCGCCTTGCCGATGGACTTGAATCCCCCGATAGTTTGCTCATGCATCTCCACTTGTCTATTGTACATTGTAGTTTTCCTTCTCATCATGTAGGATAGGTTGACCATCCCGTTTTCAACATCGGTTGTACGTCGAAATGATGAGGTGTCAAGGTTGTCAAAGTAGATGTCGGGAGAAGGAGAACGCGAACAAGACGTTCCTTCTTCATTCACCTCATCATTATCATCCGCATGCATATGTTGAGATGATGATTCGTGACCGAAGGAAGAGGATGAGAGAGGAATGTCGGAAGTGGATTTACGACCATGCTTGGACCCTTTGTCCTTACGTTGCTTTGTGCGGCGTCGTTGTCCACCAAGAGGTTTCATAACAGGATTGACTAGGACATAGTCGACACTTTGGAGATTGGGAAAATGTTCCATGACCCAATGGAAAAGACGAATAAGCAGCATACCATATGGCATGAGCTTATCCGAACGACTGTGAATATTGGCCATCTTTTTGACCATATAGTATGCGAGGTTATAAGGTTCCTCGATACTAAGACAGTAGAGCATATGGGCGAGACTCGCAGAGACGTGATCACGGTTGCCAGCAAGGCTCAACACGTTCTCACGAAGAAGGAGTTCCCAACTTCTAAGGTCGGGAAGGAGCTCTTTGAGGTAGATACGGTTTGGGTCAAGGTGGATAATTGAACCATCACGCTTTTGATACGTGTGGACGACTCGAGGTGTTTGGATGACTTGTTTGATGGACTCGAGGTCGGGAATTTCAGTGCGATAGGCACCTACATCCTCAAGATTATAGAATAGAGACTCAAGAGAATGGTCTTCAGTGTATGCACACTGACCATATGCAGGAACACCGAGAATTTGTCCAATCTTGGAGACAGACAGGATGATATTTTGGTTTTGAATCCAAAAATCAAGAAAGACATTACCATCATCATCAGTGAAGGTACGAACTCGACTATAAAACTCGAGAACAAAACGAGGATAGACTTGATCATTTATTTTGTATAAACAATCGAACTCGATAGAGGGGAAACAGACACGGATGTTGTCTGTCTTGACATAGAGTGCATCGACTACACGCCCTTCGTGTATGTATCGATTTTGGACTTTTGCGAAATAAGCTCTTTGCTCATTTGGAATGTTTAGATTTTCAAGAGTACTGAGGATGTATTGTCTGGTATCTTGATAATCATTTCGAGGCATTGTGATCTACAAAAAAAAAATATTTTTGTATATGTTAGTTCGTTGCATATTAATGATTACACTTCTAGTTTGAGTGCCTAAATGCAAACAATGTGGAGGTGCGGCAATCTCGACTCTAAAACTATCCTAAAGAGATTACCCAAACGCTCCTAACTTCACTTTTGCTCAATCAAATATGTCGAACAATACATATCAATTATGTACTTCGAGCCATATTTGAGAGTTCATGTATGCATGCAAAAAAGTTTTTAATTTGCATCAATAATGCATGAAAAAGGTTTCATGATCCTAGACTTGTGAAGTTTTTCGAAAAATGATCGAATTTGGGGTGTTTGCAAATGCCTCAACATGGCGCTAACGAGCTTTTAGTTTGAAAAGCTTTAATGCAGAACGTTCCTAATCCAATTTTAGTAATCCTAAACATGATTCCATTACAGATAATCAATCATAATCCGAATTTAGTGATTAATTTCGGATTAGGTTTTGCAACATAAATGGGTTTTTGGAAATTCTAGGTTTAGGGAATCATGTGAATGCTACATTGTCTAATCATAGTCTTAATTTCACAATGGTTTAACTAATTTTGAAAATCCCCAATTCGGATTTATACTCAAGAACAAACCCTAGACTCAAATTAAATGAAATTAAGAGTGATTTACTTACAATTAGTGATGTTGTGATTAGGATTTGTTGATTCCAATGCCTCAATTTTGATTTGCAAGAGTTTAGATGAATTAAGGTGTTATGGTTCGGTTTTGACAGCAAGTGAAAGTGTTTTTGGGTGTGTTTGGAAAGTCTGTGCAGAAGAAAGGAGAATGGGCACGTTTTTCAGATGCACGGCTCCACGGTTCCATTAAACATTAATGGAGCCGTGCGTCTTTAATGGAGCCGTATATCTGATGGTTAATCACTTCCCAACCATCCCATGAACAAGTATGGTTAATCACTTCCCAACCATCCCATGAATAAGACACAAATCATAGACTAACTCACGCTTTAACACGGAAACTCACGCTTTAGTAGGTAGACATGAATTAAACTCAATAATATCTCATTCAGAGAATAAACCTTAGTTGGCGTTCCCATAACGGCCAACTCCCTTTCAATCCATAAATATAATACAACAAGTAGTAGCGATATCTCTACTAGTACATAACTTTACATTGTTGGTTTATAATATGTACCAACTTCTTCTTTCTTTTTCTTTTCTATTTTTTCGATTTTTTTTTAAACATCAAATAAACTACATGGTGTAAAATTTCACCACGTCATTATCACAATAAATCTGGATAATTTATCTCCATACTTTTCATAACTTTAGACATAAAGGTAATAGTGAAAGTAATAAACACACGAAAATGAAAAATACAATATCTACTTTCACACAATTGCATTGTGCAATTCCCGACCTAACCAAAGATAATAATTTATGCACACGAACACAGGAAATGCAGGGAATACACACGTTTACCAAAAGCGACTAACCACGGACTTAAATCTACAGGGTAGGCTAAGGTGTAACGGTGTAACAAAACATTTTAACATTGGTGTAAGAAACGAAAGGAATGGCTATGAGGGTTTTTCTAGGGGTATCTTACTCTAAAAATGAGATTAACAAAGGGTTTAACATGAGGTTAACTAACCAATATAGTTACTTAATAACACAATACATATAGGCTATTTGGGTGTAATCCTATGTTGGCATTTAAATTATTATGTAAAGTGATGGTCATTTACTTTAATAGAACTTTGTGTATATGTCGAGATTATATAGCTAGTCAAGGACTTGGTTGGGCTAAAATATCTAAGCAGTATGCAGTACATGTAAATCTAGGAAATATGGACAAAGTCCAACCTAAGTAACAAAGCCCACCAAGCCCACTCCAAAGCCTTTAGGGCGCCGGCCAATGTACCTATTTAAACACACTCTCACCTCCATTTCATGTGTGCCTCATAGTGTTGTATAGGTAAGAGTGTGTAGTGTATGTTTCATGTTTGTTTGTTCTCTCATGGTTTATTAATAACATTCGGTTTAAACATCATCACCACGCCACATCTTCTTCTCATCTTTATTTCTGTTGAGTGTCACGTTCTTTAGTAGTGTAGTTGTAGTGATAAGGTTAGTTTATTAGTCTTACAAGTGGTATCAATACGCCATACAACAAAGTAGGAGTTAGTTGTGTTCGACTTTTATATAGATACACAAAAGTTGCGTCCTTTTCTTACAAAAAACGTGCCTTTTTGTGTCCTGTTGGAGTTTAACGCAAGATTTAAGAAAAAAGGTAGTAACTTTATTGTTGTTTAGAGGTATTGCGTAAGTTTTGGTGAAAAAGCTGTAATCTTGGTGTCGAAAAAGTGGTGATACATCATAAAGGCGATAAAAGGTTCTAGCTTTATAAGTTTTAAGAGCTTATCGACGTTTGTTAATTGAGAAAAAGCTACAAAAAGTTGCGGTTTAAAGTTTCATCATCAAGCAAATTATCTATTTTCTTGTACAAGAATTTAGATAAAAAGGGGTTTATAGGAATTCTTGTATAAGAATTTCTATAAAAGAGGGTTTATAGGAATTGTGAATCTTATAAAAATTGTAAATTTCTATAGGAATTGTGCTGCTTATCGAAATTATGAAAATCTATAGAAATTGTAAATTTTTATCGCAAACCTGCCAAAAGTAACTTATCGCAAACCTGCCCAAAGCAACTTATCGCAAACCTGCCCAAAGCAATTTATCGCAAACCTGACAAAGTGAACTTATCGCAAACCTTCAAAAGAACTCTATCGCAAATGTGCAAGTCCATTCTATCGCAAAGTTGGCAAACACTTGTTATCGTAATTGTCCCCAAGGCATTCTATCGCAATTGTGTTTTTGGACATTTTATCGCAATTGTATTAAAACACTAGCAACTTAATTAATTTTTATAAATTTGATTCGTACTTAATTTCTGCAACATCGAAAGTGAACTCGGTATTTTCTCACTTGTATAAGTGTGACAAATACTTCGACAAGGGAATATCTTCTAATTTGTATAAATTAGTTAGATCGTTTATATAAATTGCAAATTTATATAAATTGCATATTTCTATACAAATTGAAATTTTGCCAAAATTTGTATAAATTTTGTCTAAATTAAGATTTCTATAGAAATTATGGTTTATCTAAATTGTAATTTACATAACTTTGTCGAATTTACATTTGATCTTGTCTAAATTATAGTCTAGTCAAATTTAGTAACTTCATTTAATTTGCTACGTTTATCTAAATTGTAATAGTTGCAAGTAACCTCAATCGATCTTCAGCAAAGGACCAAGACTTCACAACAACAATTGAACCTTCAACAACCACAACTCCTATTTCGTTGCAACGATCCTGAATCAACTTTATCATACAACATCATCAATGACGACGCAACAAGACATCCATGCAGCCGGTGCTGAAAACTGTCCTCCGATTCTTGAAAAAGGTTGATACCTTCCATGGACAAGCCGTATGCTTCGCTATATCAAAACCAAAGAAAATGGCAAATTCCTACTTCATTCCATCAAGAACTGACCATTCAAACCTCGTCAGATTCAAGACCCTGGAAATCCAAATGACACACCTCCTACCCTACCATTCCTTCGTTTACAAATAGAAAATGATTACACACCAGAGGATTGGAAGCAAATTTCAGCTGATGACTTGGCAATGCACTTAATTCAACTTGGTTTACCACGAGAAATATTTGCTGCTGTTGACAGTTTTGAAACTGCTTATGATATGTGGGAATTAGTTAAAATGCTTTGTCATGGCACAGAAATTGGACAACAAGATGTTGAAAACAAGCTGCTAACTGAATGGGAGAAGTTCACATCTACTCCAGCGGAACCAATTGAATCTTATTACACCAGGTTTTGCACTCTAATGAATGAGCTCATCAGAAACAAGCTGGAACCAAGACAAATTGTTCAAAACATCAAGTTCATCAACAACTTACCAGAAGGATGGGGGCGATATGTCACGATTGTTAACCAAAATAAGAACCTTCTTGAGGTGAACTATGATAAGCTCAATGACTTTCTAAAGCAAAACCAAGCAGAGGCAAATGAGGTCAGGAGAGAAAAACTAGCAAAGCAACATGATCCTCTTGCATTGATTGCTCAGACACGAACACCTGTAATAGTAAATACACAACCATCATCATCATCACCCACTCAGAACTACATGCAACAACCATATGTTCCACAAACTGCTGTCATACCACAACAACCATTCTAGCCACAACAACAAGTCATTCCACAACAACATTACCCACAATATCCAGAACCAGAGTTCAATGAAAATGATGTGTCCACTGCTGCTTTGACTCAAGCATTTGCTTACCTAACAAAGGCATTCCAAGGATGTTTCTCTACGCCCACCAACAACAACCAAAGAATCTCATCGAACACTCGCTTCAGGCAGATTGCACAACCGAGTTTCAACATGGGTCAATAAGGACAAATGGTTGGAGGTTATGGGAATCAGCAAGGATATGCTCCTCGATACTAGATGGGTAATCAGAATGCAGGGCAATATGTTGGAAATCAGATGGGTCAATTTGTTGGAAACCAGAGGGGTCAGAATGTTGGGAATCAGTTTGGGAATGTTGCTGCTCCAGTTGCTGGGAATGTTGGAAATGTGAATCTGGGTAATCAGATGGGTAATTTACTAAAGTGTTTCAACTGTCAAGGAATTGGTCATATGGCAAGGAACTGTCCCACCAAGCCGAAAAAGAAAGATCCAGCTTATCTGCAGAAAGCATTGCTGTTGGCATAGAAAGAAACGGCTGGGTTACAGTTGAGTGCAGAAGAGAATGACTTCATGGCTCTTATGGATGACATGGAAGACCATGAAGACATTGATGCCAACTGCATTTTCATGGCAAATATTCAGAAGGTTAAATATGACACGGATTCTGAAGCACCTCCTGCTTATGATATCAATGGAGTCTCTGAGGTACCACTATATGCTACATGTCACAATAATGAAATATTTGATATGTCACCTCAGAATGAACAGCATCCTGCGACTCCTGCACCCACTTATGATACATATATGGACGCGCCAAGTTGTAGCAATATTAATTTGGCAAATTCAGATATGGATCGTAATGGAGGCTTCGAGTCACAGCATACTGAGAATGATGAGGAAACACGTGCGTTATTTGAATCATTATTGAACAATTGTAGTGTTGAAATTGAAAAGGTCAAAAAGGTCAATCGCGATGTTAAGGCCGCGAATGAAAAATTGACCGCTGAGCTTGAGAGATATAAGGTGAATGAAAAAGTTTTTGAAATTAATCAAACCCGACAGTCAGAATTAGAAGATGGTTACAAAAACTCCGTTTCAAGAGAAAAACAATTGCAAATTAAGTATGACACCCTTGATGTTTACTTAAACAAGAAAATAAGATCCTTAAACACGAAAGTTTCTGATTTACAAAACCAACTTTCTAAAAAAAATCAACTTGTTCTGATCTTGAAAAAGAAAAGAAAGAGTTGAAAGCAAAGTTTTAAAAACGCGAAAATGAACTTCTTGATGAAATCATTGAGAAACAAGAAACAATTAAGAAATTGGAAGATTTGCTTGTCAAAACGGGTCATTCTGCACAAACAATTCATATGATTATTAAAGATCCAAACCCGCTTTTGCACACTATGAAGAAAATGGCCATCGGTTACGAAAACCCTTATACACTCAAGAAAGCTCAGAAAGAATAGAATGTGTTATATAATGGTAATGTCCTTTTTGATAAACATGATCCTCCCGAAGTTCGAGATTCTGATGAAACGATTGAGCTTGCTGAGGAGAGTAGAATCAAAATGAGACAAATGAACCCAGAAATCAAACCAATTGATTATAATAAGCTTAACATACTTTCTGGGGTAAATTTTGTTAAACAACAACAACCTACAAAGGTTTTCAAAAGATCAATTGTTTCAACAAAACCAAAAGTTGTTTCCAAAAATCTTTCAAATATGGTACAGATGTCCTCTAGCAACCCTTTTAACACAAGTGAAGCTAGACGATATTTGGATGATCTGAAAGACAAAGTAAAAACACTTCAAAGTATTGTTGACTCAAAAACAAATCTTAGCATCAGCAACTGGCATTCAAGTTTTCATAATGAAATGAAAAAGGTGTTTGAAACAGAAATTACTACTTCACTCTATAACATTAGTGCGAGAGTAATTCATGTTGAAAATGCAATTTTAAAAGAAACAGCTGACTTTGTCAAGGACCATCAATCCCTGGTAAAGGTGTAACACCCCAACCCGATAAGGGTAAAGATATCACAACAATGGTGGCATATCAGAAGTCACAGAACATTCAATAAATAAAACATCATAAGTCTTACCATTAAATCCAAAATAAGTCAACATGACTTAAATCAAAATGCAAGACAAAATAACTGAAGTACAAAATCCAATATTCAAATGCCTAAACAATGGCATATCAAAATAAATAGAAGTTCAAATGGTAAAGCTAAATAACTAAGGTCAACTCCGAAATAGATCACTCTCATCCCAAAGCTAAACCCAGCTCCTAGCTTAAGTACCTGCCGCAGGAAAAGAAATGCGGTTGAGCTTCAAAAGCTCAGTGAACAGATATATAGATAACGGAAACAAATAACAGGTAGCAAATACAAAAGTAAATCAGGAATACAAAATCATACCGATACGAAGTCAAAATGAAAGGAATGAGAAATGGATCATGAATAAAAGAAAAGCACAAAAGTGAATAAGATTTAAGAAAAACAGGAACACAGGAATCTATCACGAGCCCAGATGACTGACAATACCATAGCATTACTAATATAATAAAACAAACCTGTGTAGAGTGATCAGCTCTCAGACAAAATGAAAGACGTGTATCGCACACACAATCAGTCACCAGATATAATAACCATAAACATATAACATATACAGATAACAGGTCAAATCTAGGATGCACCCATACGCCCCCGCAGACAATCAATAATCATAATCATAATGGCCATAGTAAATAATAAATAAGGGACGGAACAGGTCATCACTCTCCTGCCCTAGAGTCATGTCAGAGGTGCGTCAATGACATGGACAAGAAACCCTCATGCCTAGTGATTGTCTCGTAATATCAAACTGTAGGTCAAAAGTCAAATGTACTAGCATAATCAAAAGTTATATCATAAGGGTACATGGCAAAAGATTCAAATCAAAGATCACATCGAAAGTTCACTAACAAAAGGGAACATAGCAGTGGTATAGGGAATCCTAATAAGAAAATGAATTCTGAAAGAAAAAGGGAATGAAAAGCCCTTACTGAAAGGACGGAATATCTGTACCTTATTAACACAGCAGAAAGAAAGCAAACACGAAGCAGAAATTAGGGCTTCTCCTTCTTCACACCTAAAGAAGTAGAAGACGAATTACAAAATATTCAAACTCAGATTATTACTTCAAGTTTACTTTTCCATTTTAAGTAACTTTCTATTTTTAGTAACTTTCCAGATTTAGTAACTTTCTATAATTAATAGATTTCCATATTTAGTAAGATATAAATATTCCAGATTAGGTTAAGTCTTTATTTCCAGATTATTATGGAATTAAGGTACCTTTTATCAAGTTACAAAAGTTTAGGGTTAATTATAACAATTTTACATAGTTTAGGGTTTTAATTGTAAATTCATTAGATTCAAAGGTTTAAAATGAAAATACCTTAAGTTACTGATTTAAATACTCATATTATTCAGAATGACATTTTAATCCCTTTAGTTTCCCAGTTTACAGTTTATACCCTTTAGTTATATAATTTACAAAAAAAATCTACATATACATAATTCATGTTTTAATCCCTATGATACTTATATTTACCAAACAAGTACTTTATTTTACAAATTTATAGAACATCACCTCAGAATTATATGAAGTACGAATTAGACCGTTAGAATTTAGTAATTACATAATTGGTCCCTTAACTTTAAAAAATTTACAATTTAAATCATAATTTATTTATAATTACATACAAAGCCCATAAATACTCAAAATTACACATTATACTCTTTATGAAATTATTTACAAAAAATAAATTCAAGTTTCCAGAACTTACACTTTTAGTCCCTCTACTTTAATTAATTACAAATCGACCCTTATAAATATAGTTAATTCATTTTCTTGCAACATTTACACTTAGGACCCTCAAGTTATATATTTGCCACATTCCTACTGACTCATATGACATTACAAAAATATCCCAGAAGTTTCAAAGTTGGCAAAACAAACCCTTATACTTTTAAATACCAATCGTATAGCCTTTTAATTTGCAAAACCAAACCCTACTTTCATCTAATCATTAAACCATCATGACACCATCATTGAAGCATTAATTACATCAGATCTAATAATATAAACCCTAACCCTAATGCATTCTAGGGTTTCTTCTTAATTTTCTTTATTTTCCTTTTAAATCCGATTATAACCAACAATTTGCATCAATTATTCTGAGCTTCTATAAATCATGTGGTTATTTTTATAGGCTTATATTATTAGTATAGAACATGTAAAAATTATGGTTACACTCCAGAAAAATCGTATGACACTATTTGGAATTTATGTGTGTTTTATCTCTTGTAATTTTGTACGCATGATTTAGCTTGCATGATTCATGTTTAACATTTTTACTGAGTTATATTCAACATAAAGATCATTAGAAAAATGCTATATCAATTATACAACATAAGAATTAGTCGTGGGATTTTTATACCTATCGAACAAAGCAAACCGAACAAACAATTGCACCACGATCAAACGAAGGATTCCACAACTCGAATCCTATTTTTCGTAGCTCCTTTACACCTTGATGAACTCCAGAAAAATGCTTGCTCAAGTCTAGAAGATAGAATGGAGGCTTGGTCGAATTTAGTGTGTGTCGATATTAGGGTTTTCGGAAATTAGGGTTTTGCAAAATTATGTGTTTGTGTTAAGCTTATCAAAACCGACTAGGAGGGGGATATAGATCCAGATTTTCGGCCCAAAGGTTATCCCAATATCACACTTTTATTTTGTGTATAATTCCTTAAATTAGTTTTGGTACTTATCTAATTAAAATGATTTTACAAAATATATATATTAAGTTTATTTAATTAATTTCGGATCATGTATATATGTATATGTGATTTTGTGATTTTTGGACATTTAATATAATGTAATGTTGTCCCATAAATTTATTTACTTGATATGTAGATCGTTTTCAGAAGTTTGGAATTGTTTCAGAATTTTATAAGTTATTTATTTAGGTTTTATAGTTTCAGGGGTAATTTGGTCTTTTTACAGGTTATCTGAATTTCAGGTATTACAACTTCTTCCCCACTAACAAAAAATTTCGTCCTCGAAATTTGCAGGAAGTAGAAAGAAAAGAGAGTAGAAAAACAAAACAAAGACATACCCGACTAGAACGAGAATTGCGGATAACTAGCTCGTATCGATTCCTCGGTCTCCCAGGTAGCCTCACGCTCCGGGTGATTCCTCCAAAGAATCTTTACGAATGGAATAACTTTATTTCTCATGACTCATTCCTGACGGTCCAGAACCGCTTCCGGTTCTTCAGACAAGGACATATCAGGCCGGATCTGATCAAGTGGATAAGATACAACATGCAGTGGATGATAATTGTATCCCCTCAGAAGAGATACATGGAAAACATTATGCACATGAGATAGCTGAGGAGGTAAGGCCAAACGATAAGAGACCTCCCCAATACGCTCCAGAATTTCAAATGGTCCAATAAATCGAGGACTCAACTTGCCCTTGATTCCAAAATGCCTGACACCACGGAAAGGAGATACTTTCAGGAATACCCGATCACCTACATTAAATTCTAGATCCCGACGGTGCTTATCAGCATAACTTTTCTGGCGCGCACGCGACTCTTTCAGTTTCTCTCTAGCAATATCTACCTTTTCATTTGTGATCTCAATCATCTCAGGTCCTTCAATCAAACGTTCACCTACTTCATTCCAACAAACAGGAGCCCTACATTTCCTACCATACAACATCTCGAAGGGAGCCATTCGGATACTCGCATGCCAACTGTTATTATACGCAAACTATACCAAACATAAGTACTCATCCCAACTACCTGTCCATTCCAACGCACAAGCCCTTAACATGTCTTCCAAAGTCTGAATGGTCCTCTCAGACTGACCATCAGTTTGGGGATGAAATGCAGTACTGAACTTAAGGCGAGCGCCCCAAGCTTTATGAAGTCCCTTCCAAAAACTCGAAGTGAAACGAGGATCACGATCTGAAACAATAGACGAAGGCATACCATGCAATCGAACAATCTCTTGCTGAAAAACTTCCGCCAACTTACTGAAACTATAGGTCATACGGATAGGTAAGAAATGAGCGGATTTAGTTAGCCGATCAACGACCACCCAAATCGCATCATGTCTTTTACGAGTAACAGGCTGACCACAAACGAAGTCCATGGAAATCTCATCCCATTTCCATGTAGGAATCTCCAAAGGTTGTAATAGACCACTAGCTCGCTGATGCTCAATCTTAACTTGCTGGCAGGTCATGCATCTAGCAACAAATAACGCCACGTCTTGCTTCATACCATTCCACCATAAATGTTGCTTAAGATCCCGATACATCTTGGTAGAACCAGGATGGATAGCGAAAGGAGAACTGTGAGCCTCAGTCAACACAGCTTCACGCAAATCGGAATCATTAGGCACGCATAAACGATCCTCATACCAGGCAACTCCATCATCATCAACTCTAAATTCAGTTTGCTTACCCTCTTCAATATTCTGAACAATAGCCCAGAGTTCACCATCATTTTTCTGAGCCTCTTTAATACGCAACATCAGATTTGACTCAATCTTTAAACTAGCCCAGTAACCAACATCGCGCCGAACACACAACTCAACATCCAAACGCTCCAAGTCCTTGAGAACACGCGGATCAATCTCCAAACTTGCAATCAATCCAGATTTCCGACTAAGTGCTTCAGCAACCACATTAGCCTTACCTGGATGATACTGGATGTTCGTGTCATAATCCTTCAGAAGCTCTAGCCATCGCCTCTGTCTCATATTAAGCTCCTTCTGAGTAAAGATGTATTTGAGGCTCTTGTGATCAGTGAAGATATCACATGATTTGCCATACAAGTAATGTCTCCAGATCTTCAATGCAAAAACTACAACTGCCAATTCTAGATCATGAGTTGGATAAGTTTCCTCATAGGGTTTCAATTGCCTCGAAGCGTAGGCAATCACCTTGCCGTTTTGCATAAGCACACAACCCAAACCCTTCTTAGAAGCATCACTATAGATTTGGAAACCTCCAGAACCCGATGGTAAAGTTAGAATAGGTGCAGACACCAATCGCCTTTTCAACTCTTCAAAACTCTGCTCACGTTCATCCGTCCAGACAAACTTTTCACCCTTCCGCATCAGTTGAGTCAATGGTAAAGCCAACTTAGAAAATCCTTCCATAAAACGCCTGTAGTAGCCAGCTAATCCTAGAAAACTCCTGACTTCAGTCACAGTGGTAGGTCTCGGCCACTTGGTGATAGCCTCAACTTTAGATGGATCCATGGTGATACCATCTGCAGACACAATGTGACCAAGGAAAGCTACTTGGTTCAGCTAGAACTCACACTTAGAAAATTTCGCGAATAATTTCTGCTGCCTCAGGATACCCAGCACAATACGCAAATGTTGCTCGTGCTCCTCGGACGACTTAGAATATACCAGGATATCATCGATGAAAACAATGACGAATTTATCAAGAAATTCATGGAAAACCCGATTCATTAAATCCATAAACACAGCAGGAGCATTTGTTAAGCCAAAAGGCATAACCAGAAACTCATAGTGTCCATAACGGGTGCGGAAAGCAGTTTTAGATACATCCTGCTCTTTAACTCGCAATTGGTGATAACCAGATCGCAAGTCGATTTTGGAGAAAACTTTAGCTCCTTGCAACTGATCAAACAAGTCATCAATGCGAGGAAGCGGATAACGGTTTCGAATGGTAATGCGATTAAGCTCACGATAATCAATACACAGACGCATAGACCCATCCTTCTTTTTCACTAAAAGTACAGGAGCACCCCATGGCGAAACACTAGGTCAAATGAATCCACAGTCCAGCAACTCTTCCAGTTGCTCCTTCAACTCTTTCAGTTCAACAGGTGCCACCCGGTATGGAGCCTTAGAGATAGGTTCGGCACCGGGAATTAGATCAATAGAAATTTCCACTTCTCTAGCCGGAGGAAGACCAGGAAGTACTTCAGGAAAAACGTCAGCAAAATCCCGAACAATGGGAACACTAGAAATATCCGGACTCTCAACAGACGAATCCTTAACCGAGGCTAGATAACCTTGGCAACCATGAGACATCAAGGTTCGAGCTTTCAAGGCAGAAATGATTTTAACAGTTCTAAGAGGACGAGATTCATGGTAAATGAATTCAGGATTATTCAGGTCACCAAAAATCACATTTCTGGCGTGGCAGGCAATGGTTGCTCGATGGAAAGCTAACCAATCCATACCCAGGATGACATCAAAGTCAATCATGTCCAGAGGAAGTAAATTCGCCGGACGAACCCGATCATCGAAACGTAACGGACAATTCAAATATTCATGGTTGATAAGAATGTGGTTTTTCATGGGGGTAGATATAGCAATTGGGTTATTTAGTGATGTTGAAGGTATGTTCAGTTTCTTAGCCAATTTCATAGATATGATAGAATGTGTTGCTCCAGTGTCAAATAACACGAAGACAGTAAAATCACCAATATACAAAAAGCCGGTAATGGTACCTGTAGCCTTAGCCGCCTGATCCCGCGTAGTAGAAAACACACGCCCAGTATTCGGAGGTGGAGGAGGAGGAGGAAGAAGATAGTTCTTGGCAGATGCAGGATTCTACTTCGGGCAGTCCTTCACCCGATGATCAGCAGACCCACATCGAAAACACGCACCAGACGCTCTACGACACTCTCCTGGATGACTTTTCCCACAAGTAGTACAGATAGGAGGTGGAGGTAAGTTCCCAGATGAACCCTTCTGAGCACTCGATCCAGAACCACGAGACTGCTACTGAAAACCCTTAGAAGGCTGATCCTTCCACTGCTTCTGACCATTATTGCGCCCCTGGCGCTCATCACCCTGCCTAGAAATCGAACCAGAATCCTGACCCCTAGAATCTGGTCTCCGCTGATCATAGCTCCTACCTAGCTGACCCTGATAATCACGACCATGATCTGACTGACCCCGCTGTTCAAAGCCCTTACCAGAAAACCCCTTGTTGTCCCGATTCTGACTCTGCTGCTGAATCCTGTCGCCATCACGGTTCCGCTTGTAACCCACCTTCTCATGAAAAATCTCGATGTTGCGAGCTGCGTCGCAACATGCTGACGGATCAGCGAACTCCTGATTAAGAAGACGATCTAAAACCCAACTCTTCAGTGCCCACTTATAATGCTTAGCCTGATGCTCAGCATCCCCAGCCACCGGACCCACAAAGCTAACCAATCTCTGGAATCGCTCCAGAAATTCCCCTGCATTCTCAGAATCTAGCTGGGCAATAGTGTTGTACTCCCGAATAAATCTCTGCTGCTCAGACACAGGGAAGTACCTATTATAGAATGTAGTACGAAAGTTAGCCCAAGTACAACCAAGAACATAAGTATCGCCTCCCTTAGCTTCCTTGTGCGCCTTCCACCAGTTAAGCGCATCACCCTCAAGCTTAAACGCAGCCAGACGAGTCTTAAACTCGTCCTCACAACCCAGTACCTCAAACAGCTTCTCCATGTGTGTTATACAGTCCTCTGCAGCATGAGGAGTAGAAGCAGTACTGAAAGACAACGGTTTGATTTTATTGAAACTCTCAAGCCAACCATTAATGGTAGTGGGTCGGCCCCCACCACCAGTACCAACAGAACCACCAGTACCACTAGAGGGACCAGCACCACCAGAACCACCAGAGGGACCAACTCCATTTCGGAAATCATTGATCATCCGAGTGATCACCTCGTTAGCATTAAGCCTAGGTAGCAAATTGGCTATAGCATTAGCCACCAACTCCTCCAGGTTAGGGATTTGCTCCTCCCCATCGGAATAGTCACCACGACGAGTAACAACCATATACAGGATTTTCAAACGATTAGAAAGATCGAACAGGAAATGATAGAGCAAAAGAAAAACATGGCAGAATAGGACAGGAAAAGAGAGTACGCGAAAGGAAACCTAATGTCTACCCAATCCTCACAGGTCGATAGCCTAAGCTCTAAGGTTTTCATGAAAGCCTGGCTCTGATACCATAAATTGTAACACCCCAACCCGACAAGGGTAAAGATATCACAACAATGGTGGCATATCAGAAGTCACAGAACATTCAATAAATAAAACATCATAAGTCTTAACATTAAATCCAAAATAAGTCAACATGACTTAAATCAAAATGCAAGACAAAATAACTGAAGTACAAAATCCAATATTCAAATGCCTAAACAATGGCATATCAAAATAAATAGAAGTTCAAATGGTAAAGCTAAATAACTAAGGTCAACTCCGAAATAGATCGCTCTCATCCCAAAGCTAAACCCAGCTCCTAGCTTAAGTACCTGATGCAGGAAAAGAAATGCGGCTGAGCTTCAAAAGCTCAGTGAACAGATATATAGATAACGAAAACAAATAACAGGTAGCAAATCCAAAAGTAAATCAGGAATACAAAATCATACCGATACGAAATCAAAATGAAAGGAATGAGAAATGGATCATGAATAAAAGAAAAGCACAAAAGTGAATAAGATTTAAGAAAAACAGGAACACAGGAATCTATCACGAGCCCAGATGACTGACAATACCATAGCATTACTAATATAATAAAACAAACCTGTGTAGAGTGATCAGCTCTCAGACAAAATGAAAGACGTGTATCGCACACACAATCAGTCACCAGATATAATAACCATAAACATATAACATATACAGATAACAGGTCAAATCTAGGATGCACCCATACGCCCCCGCAGAAAATCAATAATCATAATCATAATGGCCATAGTAAATAATAAATAAAGGACGGAACAGGTCATCACTCTCCTGCCCTAGAGTCATGTCAGAGGTGCGTCAATGACATGGACATGAAACCCTCATGCCTAGTGATTGGCTCATAATATCAAACTGTAGGTCAAAAGTCAAATGTACTAGCATAATCAAAAGTTATATCTTAAGGGTACATGGCAAAAGATTCAAATCAAAGATCACATCGAAAGTTCACAAACAAAAGGGAACATAGCAGTGGTATAGGGAATCCTAATAAGGAAATGAATTCTGAAAGAAAAAGGGAATGAAAAGCCCTTACTGAAAGGACGGAATATCTGTACCTTATTAGCACAGCAGAAAGAAAGCAAACACGAAGCAGAAATTAGGGCTTCTCCTTCTTCACACCTAAAGAAGTAGAAGACGAATTACAAAATATTCAAACTCAGATTATTACTTCAAGTTTACTTTTCCATTTTAAGTAACTTTCTATTTTTAGTAACTTTCCAGATTTAGTAACTTTCTATAATTAAGTCTTTATTTCCAAATTATTTTGGAATTAAGGTACCTTTTATCAAGTTACAAAAGTTTAGGGTTAATTATAACAATTTTACATAGTTTAGGGTTTTAATTGTAAATTCATTAGATTCAAAGGTTTAAAATGAAAATACCTTAAGTTACTGATTTAAATACTCATATTATTCAGAATGACATTTTAATCCCTTTAGTTTCCCAGTTTACAGTTTATACCCTTTAGTTATATAATTTACAAAACAAACCCTACATATACATAATTCATGTTTTAATCCCTATGACACTTATATTTACCAAACAAGTACTTTATTTTATAAATTTACCGAACATCACCTCAGAATTATATGAAGTATGAATTAGACCCTTAGAATTTAGTAATTACACAATTGGTCCCTTAACTTTACAAAATTTACAATTTAAATCATAATTTATTTATAATTACATACCAAGCCCATAAATACTCAAAATTACACATTATACTCTGTATGAAATTATTTACACAAAATAACTTCAAGTTTCCAGAACTTACACTTTTAGTCCCTCTACTTTAATTAATTACAAATCGACCCTTATAAATATAATTAATTCATTTTCTTGCAACATTTACACTTAGGACCCTCAAGTTATATTTTTCCCACATTCCTACTGACTCATATGACATTACAAAAATATCCCAGAAGTTTCAAAGTTGGCAAAACAAACCCTTATACTTTTAAATACCAATCGTATAGCCTTTTAATTTGCAAAACCAAACCCTACTTTCATCTAATCATTAAACCATCATGACACCATCATTGAAGCATTAATTACATCAGATCTAATAATATAAACCCTAACCCTAATGCATTCTAGGGTTTCTTCTTAATTTTCTTTATTTTCCTTTAAATCCGATTATAACCAACAATTTGCATCAATTATTCTGAGCTTCTATAAATCATGTGGTTATTTTTATAGGCTTATATTATCAGTATAGAACATGTAAAAATTATGGTTACACTCCAGAAAAATCGTATGACACTATTTGGAATTTATGTGTGTTTTATCTCTTGTAATTTCGTACGCATGATTTAGCTTGCATGATTCATGTTTAACATTTTTACTGAGTTATATTCGACATAAAGATCATTAGAAAAATGCTAGATCAATTATACAATGTAAGAATTAGTCGTGGGATTTTTATACCTATCGAACAAAGCAAACCGAACAAACAATTGCACCACGATCAAACGAAGGCTTCCACAACTCGACTCCTATTTTTTGTAGCTCCTTTACACCTTGATGAACTCCATAAAAATGCTTTCTCAAGTCCAGAAGATCGAATGGAGGCTTGGTCGAATTTAGTGTGTGTCGATATTAGGGTTTTCGGAAATTAGGGTTTTGCAAAATAATGTGTTTGTGTTAAGCTTATCAAAACCGACTAGGAGGGGGATATATATCCAGATTTTTGGTCCAAAGGTTATCGCAATATCACACTTTTATTTTGTGTATAATTCCTTAAATTAGTTTTGGTACTTATCTAATTAAAATGATTTTACAAAATATATATATTAAGTTTATTTAATTAATTTCGGATCATGTATATATGTATATGTGATTTTGTGATTTTTGGACATTTAATATGATGTAATGTTGTCCCAGAAATTTATTTACTTGATATGTAGATCGTTTTCAGAAGTTTGGAATTGTTTCAGAATTTTATAAGTTATTTATTTAGGTTTTATAGTTTCAGGGGTAATTTGGTCTTTTTACAGGTTATCTGAATTTCAAGTATTACAAAAGGAAGAAAATGAAAACATTGAACGCATCAAAGTTTTGGAAACCCACAATGATACTCTCTTCGAGGCATTTCTATCGACCGAAATTATGTCCATTATTTACCAAACATATTCTGTTGAAGATGATGAAAGACTGAGAGCTGAGACTTCTAAAATTGTTTTAAAATATGAAAATGCGCTTGCAAAGCTTGAAAAGGAAAATGTAACATATTTTAAACAACTTGATCGAAAAAAGGAAGAATGTAAGTATGAAAAATTGTCATATGAGCGTGCATACAAAAACATGAAAGAGCAAAATGATCATTTGAAGTCTCAGCTTGAAAGTCAAAATAGGAAGGGTGAGGAAACTAATATTGCAAAACCAAAAATGTCAATTTCTCAATGTGTTCCAACACCCTTGCCTAAGCAAAATGAAAAATCAACAAGTGTTGATAAAGGGAAAGTTATTGTCGACACATCAAATGTGATAGCACCTGGCCTTTATAGGATTAGTCCCACTACTGCGTCTACCTCTACATCTAAAACATATAGGGCAATTGAAAAAAGTGTGAAAGATAATCCAAAAGAGACTAGGAATGCTAATAAAAATTCAAAGGACAATGAGATAAGTCCTAATGTGTGTGCCTTACCTTCTACAGGAGTAGAAAGTACCTCTAGGAGCAGCAGACTAAAGCCTAAGAGCAATACAAGGAACAATAGAGTCTCGCCTGCCTCTGAGAGTGAAAGCAAGAATAAAACGGAAGATGTAGAATAACACCCTAGGAATTTATCGTTTTCGAATAAGAAACATATGTCATCTGGATGTAATGTTAAGCATACTGTTTTAATTACATGTAATGACTCTGTTTGTTTAATGTGCAAGAAATTGTTACCTGAAAATGCTTGTGATGATATTGCTTCTAATAATGTGAATGTTAATGTGAATGCCATGCCTGAACAAAAAGATGTTCCTCCAGGAACTAGTGCTAAGACTAGATATATTCAACGACTTATTGCAAAATCTAGGACAACCACTAGTAGAATATTGCCTAGGAACTATCTTAAGTTGTGCATGTGGATACCAACGGGTAGAGAATTCACTTTAGTAAATGGTAAATTAAAGGCTCCAAGAGAACCAATAAAAACCGTCTATGAATGTGATTCAACTGTTACCCCTAACCCCATGGAACCAAATGCTAAAAGGTTTCCAAATGCACAATCTTCTGTTATTGGCAGGTTATCGAAATATGTCTTTGGATCGTCGACTCGGGTTGCTCCAAGCACATGACCGGGAATCTGAAGCTGCTGATAAACTTTGTATGGAAGTTCATGGGAACAGTACGGTTTGGAAATGATCATGTAGCAGCTATTCTGGGTTATGGAGATCTTTAATTTGGGAATTTAATAATTACTTAAGTTTACTATGTCGAAGGGTTGGGACACAATCTATTTTCAATCGGACAGTTTTGCGATGCAGATTTAGAGGTTGCATTTAGGAGAAACACTTGCTTCGTTAGGAACTTGATTGGAGATGATCTCTTAATCAGAAATCGTGGCACCAATCTCTATGCTATCGACATAAACCAAATGGCCTCTTCATCACCAATTTGTCTCATGACAAGAGCTGACAAAACTAAGTCCTGGTTGTGGTACAGACGTTTATCCCATCTCAAATTCGACACCTTAATAAATCTTGCCAAAGACGACATCGTCACCGGTCTCTCAAAGTTCAAATACACCAAAGATCACTTATGTCAATCGTTTGAGCAAGGAAAAAGCAAACGGGCAACTTATAAACCTAAAACCGTACCAAGTTCGGTCGATAAGTTACATTTTTTGCACATGGACTTATATGGCCCAATGAGAATTGAAAGTATCAATGGGAAGAAGTATATTCTTGTTATTGTCGATGACTATTCAAAATATACATGGGTAAAGTTTTTTAGATCAAAAGACGAAGCACCAGGCATCATCATCACCTTTCTGAAGTGAATTCAAGTCCTACTTCAAGCTCCAGTCAGGATCGTAAGAACAGACAATGGCACAGAATTCACAAATCAGGAGTTAAGAACATATTTTGAAGATACTGGAATCACTCACCAGACATCAGTTGTTAGAACTCCACAGTAGAACGGGGTAGTTGAAAGGAGAAATAGAATTCTTGTGGAAGCTGCTCGTACGATGCTGATTTATTCTAGTGCACCATTATTCTTATCTGGGAAAACTGAAAGCTAAGGGTGATATCAGAATCTTCATTGGTTATTCAGACAACTCGAGGGCATTCAGGGTGTATAATCGTAGAACTAAAAGGATTATGGAGACGATGAATGTGAAATTTGACGAGATTTCACAAATGGCTTCTGAGAGACTCGCTCTAGAACCCGCGCTTAACCCGATGGCTTCTAAACATACCAGATTAGGACCCGCACCAAACAGTCAGACTTCTGGACATATCAGTTCAGGACTCATACCCCCAGGAGCTCAGTCAACTACCACTGACAAACCAACAAATCAAGAACTGGACACTTTCTTTGAGTTTATGCTTGATGAGTACTATGGTGGAGCTTCCACAAATGCATCACAACAACGTTCCACTGCACCCGCTAGAAATCATCAACCACCACCACCACCACCGCAAGATGCATCTACAACATTCGAAGCTGACGCACCAATTCCCTCAGCATCATCAACATCTACTCCAGCAACTCCAGTCATTGAGATTGTGTTACCAAGAGTTGATGAGCAAAACCAAACCACACCAATTCAAGAAGAACAACCACAAAACGATGTTGTGTTAGAAGAAGAACCATTTGAAAACCCATTTGCAACAGAATCTGCTGGATCTTCTTCTAGGTTACATGAACCATCTAACATGCATTCGTCAAATCCAAGGTACCCTTCTACGTTACAGTGGACAAAAGTCCATCCAATAGATCATGTTATTAGTGAACCTTCAAGGCCAGTTCAGACAAGAAGACAACTCGCCACCGATTCCGATATGTTTATCTACATATGCTCGGTCAGTCTAAAAGAGCCAAAGAACATTCGGGAGGTGATGGCAGATAATGCTTGGCTAGAAGCGATGCAGGAAGAACTTCTCCAATATCAATTACATGACACTTGGGATTTAGTGCCAAGACCAATCGACAAACTTGCCATTGATCTTAAGTGGTTATGGAAGAACAAAAAGGATGAAGAAATGATTGTCATTCACAACAAAGCTCATCTCGTGGCCAAGGGATTTAGACAGGAAGAAGGGATAGATTTTGAAGAGTCATTCACGCCTGTAGCAAGGCTTGAGGCATTCATGATTTTCTTAGCATATGCAGCTCACAAAAACATCACGGTCTATCAGATGGATATCAAGACAGCATTCTTGGATGGAACTCTGAAAAAAGAAGTGTACGTGAGTCAGCCAGATGGATTCGTTGACAAAGATCATCCCGACTATGTCTACAAGCTAAAGAAAGCTATCTATGGATTGAAACAAGCCCCAAGGGTGTGGTATGACGAATTATCATCTTTCCTACTTCAAAACAATTTCACCAAAGGAACAATTGACCCGACCTTGTTTACTAAAAAATTCAAAGACGACATTTTGATTGTTCAGATTTACGTGGACGACATAATCTTTGGGTCCACTAATCCGAAACATTCAAAACATTTTGAAAATCTAATGAAAAGTAAATTTGAAATGTCATTGATCGGGGAATTAAAATTCTTTCTTGGACTTCAAATCCATCAATCCCATCGTGGAATTTTCATTAATCAGGCTAAATAAACAATTGAGATTTTCAAGAAACATGTAATGGAAAATTGTGACTCTGTTGGTACTCCAATGGTCACTTCACCCAAAATAGGCGCTGATTTATATGGGAAACCCATGGATCCGAAGAAATATCGGAGCATGATTGGTTCTCTCATGTACTTAACTGCTAGTCGACCCGATATACATTTTGTTGTTTGTTTATTAGCACGGTTTCAGGAAAGGCCTACCGAACTTCACCCCCAAGAGGTTAAATGGATCTTCCGGTACCTACGAAGAACCATTAATATGGGACTTTGGTATCCAAAGGATTCGGAGTTTACACTAACAACCTTTTCAGATGCCGACCATGCTGGTTGCCAAGTTACCGCAAAAAGTACATCCGGGGGAGCACAATTTTTGGGAGAAAAGCTAGTAGGCTGGTCATCAAGAAAACATGATTAAACGACGCTTTCAACCGCAGAATCCGAGTACGTGTCTCTATCTGCGTGTTGTGCCCAAGTTCTATGGATGAGGACACAACTCACATATTATGGTTTTACTTTCGACCGCATACCTATGTATTGTGATTCGAAAAGTGGCATAGCCATCTCGTGCAATCCAGTACAACACTCGAAGACCAAGCATATTAGAGTCCGCTGATCTTCATGAAGGAACACGTAGAAGAGGGTAATGTTGAATTATTTTTTGTGAAGACAGAACACCAACTCACTGATCTATTTACTAAAGCCTAACTTCCAAAGAGTTAGAAAGTCTTCTCGACACTTCTTGAATTTTATCTCCAAAAGCTTCGATGTAGATATTTTTGAAAAAACAAAATACAAAATTTGAGAAACCAACAAAAACAAAATACAAAAAATAGAAAATTTCAAAAATACAAAAACAATATAAAATCAAAATACCAAAAATATTCTTCTCACGACATGTCTCTCGTATAATCGATATTCTATAAATATCTAGAAATGTCATTCAACAATGATACGGACATGTACAGATGCTTGAGCGAGAGTTCATTTAATTTTTTTCTAAAACATGTCGTTTCTCAAAATTTCTTCACGATGGCTTTCGTATACTTCAGTACGAAACCCGCACTTAAATGACGGCTTTCGTATATTTCAGTACGAAACCCGTGCTACATTGATGACTTCTGATTATTTCATATCAGGACTCGTAATGTTAATGGCAAAACAAAAAAATATCCTTGAGCACATGATCAAGATTTCTCAAAAAGATTTTCAAAATCTTTCTCAAAATTCTGTTCTCAAGAAAAATCCTTCTTAAACCAAAATGTTTTAAAGATATGCTTTATTTAAGGGGGACTATAAAAAGAAAAAAAAAATTCCAAATCATGCTAAAATGATCCGTCCTTCTCTCCAAAAAGCTTTATTTTAATTAGTTGATATAAAAAATATCACTAAATTCTATTTTTTAGGGGGAGAAGACATGATTAAAATGTGATCAAAAGCTTTAAAGATCGTGGATTGAATCTCAAAAGAGCTCTACAAAAAGACTCACTATGAACCCTCGAATTGACAAAAATTAAATGTCCGTAATCGAAAAGAATTGTCCGGGACGGGTAATAATTTCAAGCTGGTTATCCAGTGATGTAAACGTGTCTCACAAAGGACTTGTCTGAGTAGAATGTACCAATTCGAGAGATGATCATTGAATATGACTAGGACGGGTAATAATTTCATGTTAGTCCAACTAGTGATGTAAGCGTGTCTCACGAAGGTCATGATTCACTAAAATTCGATCAATTCAAATGTGCGAACTCTACCCAACATGTGCAAATTTATCTTAAAATGCAAGAGCACATGTGAAGGGGGAGTATTTCTGAAAATGCAAAACTCTCTAAGTGTTAACCAAATGTGTTTTATTCATAAACACTTTGAGAGATTTTCACAAAAAGGTTTTATGGCATGTGATCAATAAATCTAGGATAATCATGGAGTAATAAGGTGATTATGGTTAGGTTATGTCCAATGATCCACTAGAGCGGAGGGATCTACCCAAGGACAATTCCAATAGATTAGAATTAGAAGTCCTTAGGAAAGATTGAAAAAAGGAGTAAATGAGAAAGGGAAAGAAGGGGTTGAAGAATTAAAAAGAAAAGTTGAATGAAAGGGTGAAAAGAAATAGCCCTCCATGAAAACTTAGGGCAGAAACCGGGTCAATACATCTGCTATCGGTTATCACAAAGTTGATACTGATATTGAAGACAAGACATCATAGACCCAGTGACGCACTGCACCACCCCTCCTAGCCACTCAGATATCTCTTAAAATATATTTTTTTCCTTTCTCACGGATAACACTACATAATCTATCGGCCTCTCACTCCGAGATGAGTTGATATTGAAAAGGTGGCACTCTGCTCCATACCTCCGACTACTAAAACCAAAATGCACATTATCGAGTCTAGAGCCATGAGATTCATAAAAAATCTCTTTGGAACACTTCCATAATTATACCCTTGTGTTCACCAAAAAGGACACAAGGTGTACAAGAGTCTTAATGAGATCTTCGGATCTTGCCATGTATATCTTGATGGTTACTATGCTTCAAACGGTCTATAGTCGTGGGGTGATCTCCAGCGACTCACTGAATCGTGGGTGCACTTCAGTGTGTCCGTGTAAGCCCTTTCGGGGGTATCTGATTCAGAACGGCCTTGGTACAGATTAGAGAAAGTTTTCACATTATGCTGTTAACAATCTCGAAATCTGAACCTGTAAGCGTTGGACAATTTATTGCTAACGGTTTTATGCAGGTACCGACAAAAGTCCATCTACCATCATCATATGAATCAAACATCTTCACCTCAACATACTCATACTTATGAAGATCATCCTTAACAAAGCTCAAGTGTAAAAGTTCAAGACAAAAGGATCAAGTTAATGACAAAGTGTAATGACAAAGTCAAAAAGCTAATCAAGATGTCAAGAACGAGTTTATATATCAAATGAGAAAAGAATAAGGGAAGATTGTTAGCATAAGTATGAAGTTAACAATGTGTGAGTATGTTGAAGGACACGACGCATAACCACACGAAGTTGTTGATCAAGGCAAGAATGATCAAAAGACGATTACTTTGAAGATCACATAGCATGAAGGAATGAAGAATGAAGACTATTCTACATCGACATACAAAGTTCAAGACATTGAAGACAAAAGACCAATCACCGGGAGCATCATTGAAATAACTATCCCTTAGGGGGAGATTGTTAGCATTTAAATTATTACGTAAAGTGATGGTCATTTCCTCTTATAGAACTTTATGTATATGTCGAGCTAGTATAGCTAGTCAAGGACTCGGTTGGGCTAAAATATCTAAGTAGTATGTAGTACATGTAAATCTAGGTAATATGGACAAAGTCCAACCCATGTAACCAAGCCCACTCCAAAGCCTTTAGGGAGCCGACCAATGTGCCTATTTAAACACACTCTCACCTCCATTTCATGTGTGCCTCATAGTGTTGTATAGGTGAGAGTGTGTAGTGTGTGTTTCATGTTTGTTTGTTCTCTCATGGTTTATTAATAACATTCGGTTTAAACATCATCACCACGCCACATCTTCTTCTCATCTTTATTTCTGTTGAGTGTCACGTTCTTTAGTAGTGTAGTTGTAGTGATAAGGTTTGTTTATTAGTCTTACACCCTAGAAATTTACCTAGTTAGACAAGTCACTCCAATTATATCAATAATACTAATTATGGTGGTCTCGAATAGTATACAAGCCAAGTTCTAAAGTTTACTACATGTCACCGGCACACTCATATATTTGTGGAATTTGGGTAAAATATTGGAAAACGGAATAGGCTTAATTCTCACAATATGGAAATAAGGGTTATGTGTGCGGTCATGCAACTTAGGTTTAACAAAAACATGCTAGAAAAATTTTAAATTTAAGCATATTAAGCACATATTAAGCAAAGTTTTGAAAAATAAGGACAAGTGTTGTTCTAATTCTCCATCCCCCCACTTAAGATAAACAATGTTCCCGTTGTTTAAAACTGAAATTAAAAAAAGGAAATAGAAAGAATTAGAATGGAAAACTCCCCTGAGATTTGCTCGGTATGATCCTCAATTATGCGTTTGTAAGCAACTTTTTATTTTCTGTGTGTAAATGGCGTTCAAGCCTCCATGAATGGCGTACGACACACATAAAGTTTTAGAACGTATGTAACCACCACTTCATTGTAAACAACATGTGCTAATTTGAAAATCACATCTAGTGCAAATCTTGTTAATTGTTGGTTAGTAAAAATAAACCTAAAAATTAAAAATTAAAATATGGAAATTTCATCAGGTCAGTTGATACGCCGTATCCATGGTAAGGGATACGCCGTATCCATGGTAAGGGATACGCCGTATCGAACCTAGAATAAATACGAGTCAGAAAATCTGATACGACGCATCCTTAAACATAGATGCGCCGCATTGAATCAACTGACAGATTGTTCAAAATGCAGAAAACTAAAAGATAGATATGACATGTGCAGTCGATACGCCGCATCCATGGGAAGAGATGTGCCACATCGATGTGCAGGTCTGACAGACTCGATAACAAAAAACAGTAAAGATAAATCCAGGTTGTCTCCCGGTGAGCACTTTTCTTTATTCCAGAGTCTTCAAGTTAGACTCATCTTCTTCGTTTATTATAAACGATAGCTTCTCCGTTGGAGAACCCGCTTTATGCAATAGCTTCCCTTGTTCCATAGCCAAATATTTATCCACGGTGATACCTTCCATAGTCATTCCTGTGAACAGAGACAAATTCGTCAGTAGCATTTTCCTGGAAGAAAGATAACACAAAAAACTATAAACCAAATAGGAATATGAAGAGTAAAAACTGCTGATATCCGCAGACGATACGCCGTATCCAATAATCTGGATACGCCGTATGTTCAATTCGTTAAGAACACTCATACTTTTATTTTTGAAAAATTATAGGCCGTATTGATAAGGATCAATACGCCGTACGTATTAAATTTTAAATATGCTTATATATAAAAAGAAGTACACCGTATACGCAGAAGCATATACGACGTACGTCTGTTACGTTTCAAAATACAAGCTTCTTAATATTAATGCGCCATCGACAAAATTCGATACGCCGTTTCTCGTTAATTTAGATAATTGAAATCAGTTTTTAATAAATGATAGATACGTTGTATGACAAAAAAAACTCATGCGCCGTATGGCATTTAGGGTTTTGAAAAAATATCGATTAAAAACAGGGTATGCCGTATCTAGAGGGATAAATACATCGTACTCGAATTAATTAAATAAGAGACGCTGTATATAAAATAAAAATGCAATACGTCGTATCTAAATAAATAGATGCGCCGTATCGTTTAGTTCAGCAAAAAGATAGTAACAATGCAGAAAAACAGAAAAACGAAAAGCAAACAAAAATTACAGAAAACAAACAAACAAGAAAACAGAAAATAGGCAAAAAAAAATACAATGAATGCAGATAATACAAATACACAACAAAGTTAGCAAATAAAAAATAATTAAGTTAATTCTAAATTAAAATATTAACAGATATTTTAGTATTAAATAATTCACTCCCCGGCAGTGGCGCCAAAAATATGACACGTGCGTATATCATTGTAGAATAGATTATATTATCAAGTTTTAAATTTATATTTAGCCGACTTATCCTATAACACACACTAGCAAGCAGTGTACCCGATCAATGTAGCTAGTTGGCAAGTAGAGTGTCGAACACTAAGAGTGGAACGTTAACACCTAGATATCTATCAGTATTTCAATCCTAAGTTAGTTCTAATGCCCTAATCTAATGCAAGGGGGTTTTTCAGCCTGAGAGACTGGAATAATTGTGTATATTAGATAAAACAGTAAATAAAACTAAGGGAACGAATAAGCGAATGGCAAACACATACATAGATAGAAAACAGACACAGATAAGATCTTGAGCCGATAGTAGGAAAACTTGTCACATGTTTAAATGCTTAGCTATATAAGATGAGTGCTAAAATCTATTCTCTCTCAGTGAAGTCTTAATTACAAGCGTGTAAACACTTATTGATTACTAGGTTTTTGTGTTATTTATCCCTTTTACAGGCTTACATTAACTATGCAAACGATGTTAATGAAGTAATTGCGCGAGCCTACGTTGACAAGGCGTGATAAATCCTAATACGTAATCAAAGCACATGCATAAAGAAACCAAATAAACATCAAATACTCTTTATAACAGCTGTAAAATATTAAGTCCGATCAAATAGTAAAAAAGGCACTAACTCAACCATTAACAGATTGCTAATACAAGTAAATGAGTTTTTCTATGAATTAAAGTACTAGCAGGACCTTCTTACTTCTCTGAATTCTACCGTTAGGTTGTGTCTTGTGCTGCCAATTCGTCTGTATTCTTCTGTCCTTAGGGTTGGTGCTGCACTTATATATATATATATATATATATATATATATATATATATATATATATATATTTTCTGTCAGCAGGGTTGATACGGCGCATCTAGGTAACTTTGATTGGGGTCCAAGATTATAATATTCAAGAATATTCGTACACCGTCATAAGATATGGCGTACCTTCAGTCTTCATGCAGTGCATGTTCTTCAGTATCTTGGATTATCTAGGTGAAGTCTTGTGATTGACAAGCCACATATCTGGAATGTCATGCGACGTATCTGGAGTAAAACAAGTCATATCTTCTAGTTGACCAAGGTTTCATATACGGCATATGAGATAAATTCCATACGGTGCATGCTTCAAAGTCAGGAAATGGTCTTCATATTCATCTAAGTCTTGATGTACGGCATATCTGTTAGAATGATATGGCGTAACTTCCTTCAATTCATTAGACTTTTACAACTTGATCCATTTTGATCTAATTTACGTCCAAAATAGCCAACTTTCACCAAACGCTTGTTTATAACTGAGAATTATAATAGTAAGCGATTAAGTATCAATTCTCATATAAAATGACAAAAAACAAACGAATAACATAGGATAAATGATGCCAATAAAATGTACTTATTTGATATCATTAATATTTTATGTATGTCTAGTCTAAAACTGGCATATGTATATCGGTTTTGAAGGGAGCGTATGGATGCATCCTAGGTACTTAGTTCAGTTATGATATATTGGTGAATGGACTTGAGTGTGTGCAATACACCCCATTTCACATTAGGTACATTGGACTTCTAGACTCGTATGTACAATTTGCTATATGCTTGTTGGGTATTTTCCTTTGTTTATGATTGATATCCATTTTAAATTCATTTGATTATGCTTTGATTCTTTTCTCTAGGGCAGGTTATAAGTGTGATGCTGGGCATAAGTGTTGAGAGTAGGAGCTAGAGGACATACCCTTGTTTAGCTTTCCCCATTGTTGGATTTATGATTTTAGACATTATACTATGGATATGTATTTCATTTTAGATTATAGTTAGGATTATGTTTTGGAAGTCTTTGTATTCCTTGACTTAGTATTTTAATAAGAAGTCTTCCACTTGCGTTATTATGTTCTGATTGATACCATAATGTTACACTTAGACCCTTCTCAATTGAGGTGTTACAATTATGGTATCAGAGCTTAGGCTTCGACCTGTAGTACTTTAAGTGATGAGCTGTGAAAGATTTGGCCCTTAGGTTTGCACTATATGAGCTTATGAAATCACTTTTGAGGATTTGCTTTAGGTTTTCCCTTGTAGCACTTAGGTTATGACCGGTAAGGATTGGGTAGGCTATAATACATTTGTTAGATATCTTGTTTCCGCATCACTCTGAATCATGCCCCTACTTTTAGTTAAGCCTTTTTAAGATCACTCTTATGGAAGATTAGAAACTTATCATATTACACAATCCAAGATTAGTGACCAAGTAAGTTTAGAATATGTTGAGAATTCTGTGGTAATGCCTGACACTATATAAGCTTTATTTTCTGATTTCGACCTTAACCTCTGATTCGTTTGTTAATCATTTAGATGTCTCTTCGATCATTCTGAGAATCCTTGTGACCATGGCGTGTTTAACACATTCTGTGATTTATCTTGCTTTTGCTAAGCATATTTAAGTGTCCCTACACAATAAGATTTACCTTACCCATTCCTGTTTCTATGAGAAATCTTGTGGTGATTAACCCCGAGTATGGGAATGTTTCCCTCACTTTTGAATGATAAGATTCACTCTTTTGATCTGTCTTTCTCTAGAATGTTAATTTCTATGTTATTGTGGTATGGATTACTTGACTAAGCATCAAGATGCTAACTATTTTCATAATGTACACCTTTGAGGATCTGAACATCCTGAATTCTTTTTACCATGATTTCCGACTGGTTAAACCGTTGTTATTGTTACTACCCTAGAAACTCATACGTTATTTTCGCGGTTGTGAACGTTTCCTAACACCTATTTTGTAATCTGAAACTTTTTTGATGTAATCCCTGAACGAACTACCAAGATTTCTACCAGAGTGTGAAGTTGAATTGACCTGGTACTGAGAGATCGTTTAGTCACGACTCGAGGTAGAATATGATATTAATAAAGGCATGTTTATTTGATGCAAGTATTATGACGCCTGTCCAACGTGATAATAGTTAAATCATATAACCTGAAATTATTGGGATCATAGGATGTCTTTGAGAAGTGCTTGAGAACAGTAAATGGAATGAGTCAGAATTCTATCTGAATAGAGCGACGTTTTGCTTAATTCTAAACTCCGTATCAAATAGCACCAGTTGAATTAAGAGAACTGAAGGAGCAGCAAAAAGAACTAGGAAGTGGTTTTATTCGTCTGAGTGTATACACATGGGGTGCTCCAGTTTTATTCGCAATGAAGAAGGATGGTAGCATGAGGTGATATATTGATTTCTGGAAGTAGGACCGTATTACAGTTAGAAACAGTTATCCATTACCTCGAATCGATGACTTATCTGATTAACTTTAGGATGTAAATTCTTCTCTAAGACCGATTTAAGTTCTGGATATCATCAGTTGCGTGTGAAGAGGAAGATGTTCCTAGAACTACCTTTCGTATTAATTATGGTCACTATGAGTTTAGTGATGCCAATTGTATTGGCTAATGCTTCAACTGTTTTATGGACTTGATGAATCGTGTCTTTCGTTAGTACTTGGACAAATTTATCATACTATGACATCTTGACGTATCTAGAGACGAAGGAGAAACATGAGGATCATTTTCTATGTTGGAAATTTTGCGTCAGAAGAACTTTATGAATTCTCGAAGTGTGATACTTGGTTGGGACAAGTGGCGTTCTTAGCTGATGGTATTACTATGGATCCTGCAAAGTTAGAACCTTTTGAGTCCTGCAAAAGGAATTGTGGAAGATGTTCACGACGGGCGTTACCATTGACAAAGCTTATAAAAAGAGGAGAGAAGTTTAGTTGGGACGAGAACTGAGTTTTGAAAAACTAAAACAGAAATTAGCTTCTACTTCCATACTTACAGATGGGTACCAATTTTGGAAGGTTTCAAGAAGAGACTTGCTTATGCTCTTACGTAGTACGGGAAGGTAATTACTTATGCATCAAAACAACTAGAACCGTATGAGGCGAATTATTCAATGCATAACTTGGAGTTGGCAGCAGTGGTGGTTGTTATTAAGACTTGGATGCATAATTCTTATATTGCGGATTATGATCTATATTAGAAGACTTGAGGAAACTGTTTGACTGAGGCACACTGTTTTAAATTCTCTATTCATCTCATTTGTACTATGATTAATAAAGATCTGTAGCAGACTTTCTGGTGGAAAGGCAGTTAGTAAGTTGACATAAATATTTCGGTAGAAGATTATTTGAGCACATGGCGCAACTACAGTGATCGTGTCAGAGATTTGAGTTTCACCCCACAATTCCAAGAAGAACTGTAGAAGGCTTGAGGAATCAGACTCAAGTTTAGGATTTCTTTTCACTCCTAGAATAATTGGTATGTGTTAAATTACACATATTTTTTACCTTATTAAACGGACCAAATAAACCAAAAAAAAACTAACCAAATATGTCAAATATATTGTGTTTTTGTGTTTATGCATGTGTAGGTACGGATATTGAGAAAATGGACAAAAAGAAAGACAAAACGGAAAAACTGAGCATTCTATTGGAAAGAGTACAAAAGAAAAAAAAACAATTCCATCGGTATTTTCTTGAGGCAAAAGATGGAATTTTGAAAGATTAAATGAGGCCGAGCGAGGACAACTACCAAATATATAAGCTAAAATCGGATCAGCCCAAAATGTAGATAAATCAAAGAATGTGGGACATATAACAAAAAAAAACCGCTGGCTCAGTTGGGAGGGGCACTCATATGTGGAGAAGAGGTCTTGTGTTCGATTCCCGCTTCCACCTTTTTTTTTTTATATAACGCAGCAGACTAGGCCTGGCCCAAGTATCCAACTGCTCCAAGCCTGCTCCGTCCGGGCCAAGACCAAAGAAAAATAGCAGTAGCCCATCCTATGAGTAACAGCAACACTTTATTGAAGAAAATGATAATATCGGAAGTTACTAGTATGGGCTGTTTGTGCCAAGCTTTAATATTTGAGGGGCTGTTTTGAAAAATTTGTAAAACCCTAGTAGGCGGCCAATGTGTAACTTACGGGTTTATATAAACCTACCACCACCCACACATGTATCATCTTTTTTTTTTCATTTCTTTCCCAAACTCTTGTAATTTTCTTTTAGGAATATGTAGTTTTTATTTAAGTTTTATTTATTTTATGTTATATTAGTTTATGCAAGTAAGATTTTTTTATTTATCATCTCTACATCTTTTCTTTACATCTTTTTATTTATTTATCATCTTATTCTCATCTTTTTCTTTATCTTTTGTTTTATTTTATAAAAGTTTACTTTTTTTTATAGTTTTAGTTAGCTTAAAAATAGAAAATAGTCTCTAAAAATCTTGTCCTTTTCACGAAAAATCCAAAAATTTGTTTTACTTTCATCATTAAAATTTCAGATTTTTCTGAATAGTTTTAGTATTTTTTAAAAATCAAAAATTGTTTCTGTAGGATCGTGCCTGATAGATAGATCTTTGAGTGTGCTTGGTTAAACCGTTTATGTAAACACAAACAGCTTAGGAGAATCTCTAAGTGTAAGACTTGTGCCTATGCGGAAACTAAACACAAGAATATAAAGAAGAAAATAACTAACAAAGCTTTGATCCTCTATGGATCGATTATTAACTAAAGATAATGTTTTTGATGTGTACATAAACCCTAGCTGCAGGTTTCTTTTATAGACTAAGAAACCCTAATACAGCTCATACAAACCGTGTAAAGAGATATACATGATCTCTTCTAAAAATAAATCTAACAAACATTCTAAACATACGGGATAACTATTACTACTACCCGCAGTAATGACTACTAACAGCAGAAACAAAATAACACTAACAGCAGGAACCAACTGCAGCAGCAATGGATAACTACCAGCAGGAACCAGCTGCACTACCAGCAGGAATGGAAATAAACTATTATTCCAAAATTCCTAACAATCCTCCCCTAAACTGGTACTTGACTAGGTTAAGTTCCAGTTTCTTGATTGAGCTTGGAACACCTGGGCCTGAGGATTGCACTTGAGCAGCAACATCAATAAGTAACCAGCAGCAACATCTTTAAAGCAAAACTTCCAGCAGCAACCTCTATAGAACAGCAGCAACAGGAAAGCATCTCCAATTAAACTGGTTACCATGAACTTCATTTGATCTTGACTGCTACTATGACAATGTGTACATCAAATCACTTTAAGTTTCATACTATTCTCATCACTGTCAAGTGTGTTAACTCCTGTGAGAGGTGAATCATTGAAAAATTAATGGATTTGATGTCTCTTTACCAATAGCCATCACTACTGGAGTAGCCAATGTTTTGGTGTGTAAGACCATGGTACATTGATAACCATCTGATTTTTAGTAAATCAGCAACTATAAACGGATTTGACTTGTCTTTACCTGTAGCCATTTGCTCAGGACTAGCCAATTCTTGGTTACAGGTGAACCTTGGTGAATTGAGTACCAAATATGGTTTTCCAACTGCCTATACCACAAGCCATATACATGTGGGCTAGCCAATTCTTTGGAAATCCCAAAAGGAGTAAAATCCATGGTGAATTGAAAACCATTTCAACTCTCAGTAATGAAACATGAGTGAGTTGAAGTACCCTAATAGTTTTGAGCAAACTATCACAGCTATCAACGGATTTGAGGATCACACCAGAGCCGTACCCTCATGGTGAGTCAACTCTTTCTTGTCTGTGAGACATGGTGAGTTGATTAACATTTGATGTGTGGCAAAGACCAACACTGTACCTGCATGGTGTTACTAAAAACAAATAAGTTAGCAAAAACAATATACACAGATTTTTTTTTTTTTTTTTTTTTTTTTTTTTAACTAATAAAAGAAAAGAAAACAAAACCAAATAACTAGAAAGAAAAGAAAAGAAAGAAAATATACAACAACAAGCCTACCCTTAAGCTTATACCTCCCCTCAATCTTAACACCTAGGGATTGAGCATTCCAATATGGACCACCAGATAGTTGAATCTTGGACCATCAAAAGCTTTAGTTAACAGATCAGTTACATTCTCATCAGTGTGTATTTTAAGCACTTGAATAAGATGTTTCTCATAAGCATCTCTTATTAAATGGTGCCTAATCTCTATGTGCTTTGTTCTTTGATGAAACACTGGGTTTTTAACAATACAGATTGTGCTTTGGTTGTCAATGAAGATTTAGTGTTCATGTAGTTGAACCCATAATCCAATAGCTGATTTTGCATCCAAAGAACCTGTCCACAGTAGCTAGCAGCAGCAACATACTCTGCCTCAGTAGAAGATGTAGCCACTATAGTCTGCTTCTTGCACTGCCAAGAAACCAAGCTTCTACCCAAAAACTGACAACCCCTAGTAGTAGATTTTCTATCAAAGTTAGCCCCAGCATAGTCACTATCACTATAAGCTTCCAGCACAAAAGGAGACTCTTTGGGGGTACCAAAGACCCAACTTAGGCTGGCCTTTCAAATACTTGAAAATTTTCTTGACAGCATTTAAATGAGAAGTCAAGGGTGTAACCTGATGTCTAGAACAAGCACTAACTGCAAACATGATATCCGGCCTAGAAGCTGTCAAATACATGAGTGAACCAATCATGGACCTGTAGAGGTGAACATTAACAGCAGCATCAGGTTCATTATTGGATTTTGGCTTTGGAGCTTCATATGGTGTTGTTGCAGTCTTCACACTTTCCAAGTCAAACTTCTTAAGTATGTCATGAACATACTTCTCTTGGCTGATAAAAATCCCATCTGGTTTCTGTGTAACCTGTAAACCCAAGAAGAATGTCATCTCTCCCATAGCACTCATCTCAAATTCACTCTTCATCAACTCCTCAAATTCCCTACACCAAGCTTCATTTGTGGAACCAAAGATAATATCATCTACATAAACTTGTACTAGAATGATATCTCTGTAATTCTTCCTTATGAAAAGTGTTTTGTCTATTGCCCCTCTTCTGTAACCATGTTTTAGAAAAAAGGCTGACAACCTGGCATACCATGCCCTTGGTGCTTGATGAAGACCATAGAGTGCTTTTACCACTTTGTAAACCAAATCAGGATTCTGTGGGTCCACAAGTCCCTTTGGTTGAGTAACATACACCTCTTCTTCAATCCTTCCATATAAAAATGCACTCTTTACATCCATCTGATAAACCACAAACCCCATGAATGATGCAAAAGCTAAAAACAATCTAATAGCTTCTACTCTTGCCACTGGTGCAAACACCTCATCATAGTCAATACCCTCTTCCTGTCTATGTCCTTGAGCTACTAACCTAGCTTTGTTTCGAACCACAATTCCCCTTGCATCCCTTTTATTCTTGAGAATCCATTTAGTTCCAATTGCATGTTTTCCTTCAGGCAAAGGTACCAACTTCCAGACTTTCTGATTCTGGAACTGCTGCATTTCCTCTTGCATAGCTTCAACCCAATCAGAATTATCAAGAGCTTGAGCTATACTGCTTGGTTCAATTTGGGATAGAAAACAAGCATAGAGGCAATGAAGATAGTCAGTATGATTGCTTCTTAACTGATCCTGAATATAACTGATGAAAGCAGATTCTCCAAACTTGGGTTGATGCAATTTGCTTCTTGTCTGCACAGGTGAATTTAGATCTCCAAGAATCAAAGACTAAGGATGAACAGTATTAATCCTCTTAGTTACAGTGGGATTGACATCAATGGTGGATGCTTGATTTGTGATTGAAGGGTTGAAATCATCATCATATGAGGAAGAAGTGAAAATGCCTGTCCTGGATTGATAATGAGGATCTTCCAACTTATCTTTGAAGAGTACGAATTTCCAAGGTCAGATGGACTTGGGAATCTTTCAGGGGAGTTATTGAAACCCAGAGTGTCAACAGATGGAGTGATCAAAGGAGCAGCACTAGTAGAAACACCAGCAGCATCAGAGGGACCAGTAGTAACAGGTGTACTACCAGCAGAATTGATAGCAGCAGAAACAGGAACACCACCAGCAGA
The DNA here is from genome assembly GCA_021014915.2 of Artemisia tridentata subsp. tridentata. Classification (NCBI taxonomy): domain Eukaryota; kingdom Viridiplantae; phylum Streptophyta; class Magnoliopsida; order Asterales; family Asteraceae; genus Artemisia; species Artemisia tridentata. The sequence continues at coordinate 153,394,537 of CP139501.1, read as the reverse complement.
ATCCAGTTCTCTTCTAGCTTCAGCTGCAGCATTTCTCAATATCTCCTCTATTTCTTGTGAAAACCCAGAACCAAACATTTTAGCAGCTTTCTTGGCATTATGTTCTTGTCTCAGAAGACTAGCCAGATCTTCTGCAAAACTTAAATCACTTCCAGCCATATCAGAAGAATCTTTGAGCTCTGTACCTGAAATGTGGTTAGAGGGAAAAGAAGGAACAACAATGGGTCGTTCATCACTCTCTAAATCTGATTCATCATCTGAGGTACCTGCATTGTTAGTTTGATAATCATGTGTACCTACAGATTGATTTTCCTTGAATCTAGAATAACCTAAGGTATCTGTCAGATAGTCTAGGTCAAAGAACCACTCAGGACCTGCACCCTGTAAATTAGGTTTATCTTCAAGATATCTTAGGTTGAGAGTCTCTTCTATTTTCTTAGTAGACAAGTTATACACCCTATAGGCCTTACTAGGAGCAGAATACCAAACAATAAAACCCTCATCAGCCTTCCCTTCAAATTTTCCTAGGTGATTACTAGTGTTCAATATAGTGACATGACATCCAAAAGGTTTAAGGTAACTAATGTTTGGAACTTTCCCAGACAAAAGCTCATAAGGTGTTTTATTATGAGGACTGGTAATTGATACCCTATTCAGCACATAACAAGCAGTGCACACTGCCTCATTCCAAAACATAGTGGGCATCTTAGAGTCAGCTAACATGGACCTAGCTGCTTCTATAAGGGTTCTATTTTTCCTTTCTGCAACCCCATTTTGCTATGGGGTTCTGGCATTACTATAGTCCCTTTTTATCCCCTTATTCCACAAAGTTCAATTAGGTTTGAATTCTTAAACTCTGTTCCATTATCACACCTTATTGACTTAACCTTTTTATTCAGCTGATTTTCTATTAAGATAATAAAGTCCCTAATCACAAGATAGGTTTCATCTTTAGTACCTAGAAAGAAAGTCCAAGAAAACCTGCTAAAATCATCTGTAATCACCAGACAGTAATACTTGTGGTCAATACTTCTGATGGAAGTAGGACCAAACAGATCCATATGAAGCAGCTGCAGAGGCTCAGAGATGGTGCTCACAGCAGTAATGGCCTTGTATGAAGCTTTGTGTTGCTTTCCTTTGTTGCATGCAACACAATTGTGTTCATTAGAGAAGGTCTTGAGAGGGAGCCCTTGTACCAAACCATTCTTTGCCAGCTTGTTGATGGTCTTAAAGTTCACATGGGCCATTCTTCTGTGCCATTTATTAGATTCATCCATAGATGCCTTTGCCACCAAACAAGCAAGTGTACCCTCAGGCTGAACATCACTCAGATTGAAACTGTAGAGGTTGTGTGTTCTTGGAACTTTAAGTACAACCTGACTTTCATCAGGCAACTTGAAGTCTTTGGACAACACAAGACAATCAGTCTCAGTGAAGAGAACACTGTTCTTCTTGTCACAAATTTGTGAGACAGAGAACAGATTGAAGTTTTGGAGTTCCTTCACATAGAATACATTCTCAAAATCCAGCTTGGTTGTCTTGATGGTTCCCTTTCCAGTAATTTTGCCATCTCCTCCTCCAAATGTCACAATTCCTCCATTTAGGGGCACAAAATCATGCAGTCTTTCTAAGTTTCCTGTCATACTCCTGGAACATCCACTGTCAACAATACCTACATCTTTACTTCTAAAATGATGTTCCTACAATAAAAGAATACATATACAATATTAGATACAAAGGAGACCCAAGCCATTACTGACTTGAGCCTGCCTAGTGGATCAATAAGAATAAAACCATGGAGATTGATGAGATCCACCATTGTTCTTGGACCCCTTTCTCATATAGTGGTTATTGTTTCTCCAAGAACAACCTGCTGAGGACTTAACAGCAGTTTCCCATCTTGCCCCCCCATGTGCATGGTGTCAAAGTAAACAGGCCTTAAATCATTCTGAAAATAAGCACTAGTAGGTCTGAAGAAAGGTCTAGCAGCATTGCTTCTCCAACCAGCAGGATTATAACAACTAGCAGGAACTGGATTGCCAGAATAAACAGGCTTACCTGCAGGAACTGGCTTACCAGCAGCAACAGGCTTACTAGTAGCAACAGGCTTACCAGCAGGAACTGGCTTACCAGCTGCAACAGGCTTACCAGTAGGAACTGGCTTGCCAGCAGGAAAAGAAACTCTACTAGAGTTGACTTACCAGCAGCAACAGGCTTACCAGCAGGAACTGGCTTACCAGCAGCAACAGGCTTACCAGCAGCAACAGGCTTGCCAGCAGGAAAAGAAACTCTACTAGAGTTCATTCGTGCTGCTTGTGGTACATATGGGGGAATTTCACTAACATTATTCCACACAGACCTAGTTTCTCCAACATACATACCCATCTGTTTCACATAAAAGTCACAGTCTTTAATAAGATGAGTAACACTACCACACACAAAGCAAGATTTCTTCCTTAAAGACTTTTTCTTAACACAACTTTTATTGCAAACTGAATTCTCAAAACCACAAGAAGAAACAAAATTATTCTCAACAGAAATAAAACCAGAAACATTATTGTTTGAAACAGAACCAAAACTAGAAACATTATTGTTTTTATCATAATCAAAAGAAATTTCTTCATTTGAAGCTGTCTTCGAATGAGATTCATCACTAGCTACTTCTGAGGAGATATCTTCTAACATGGTAGAGGTAGACTTTTCACTTGAACCAGATGTGGCAGATGCATTGGTCTTGATTTATGAGGTTTTGTCACTGTTAGAACATGAGACAAAATCATTAGAGTCACAATCAAGATCAGACAACACAGTTTCCTTCTTGCCATAAGTCATCTTAGATTCATCAATGTCAGTATGAGGAGAGGTAGGCATAAATGTTCCAGTTATTGTTGAAGGAACAGCATGCATCCCTCCCTCTTTTACATACTTTACAGGTTTTTGATAGTTTACAGGTTCAGGGTCATATATACAAAGTTCGGTAGGGTCATATACTTCATTAGTTCCTATATAGTTTCCATATCCCAACCCAAGTTTAGACCTCACAGACATAGAACTATCAATTAACTTGTGTAGGTTTCTAGGTGTTTCATTCCATTTATTCATCCTAGCCACCTCATTGTCTAATTTAAGCTACAAATCCTGTTTTTCTAAAACCACCTTAGCATGTTCTCTCTCAGAATGTTTTAACTCATTAGTGGTGAACTCTAACTCTCTCTGCAAAACCCTTATCTTTTCACCATATGCTAAATGTTGAGTTTGAAACCAGGTCTTTTGTTTTTTTTAATGTATTAACAGCATTTTTATAAGCTTGGACCTGTATATAATAATCCTTATATTTACTCTCTATATCATCAAACTCCTTTTTCAGTTCAGTATATTTAAGTTCACAAGCATAATGACTGTTATGTACCTGAGATGGATAGCCCATAAAACCAAGATCACCCACCACTTGTGTCTTCTCACCATATCCAGCAATCATCCTATAGACCTTTTCAGCTCCTCTTACTGCAGCAGCTTTCTCATGCTTTTCCCAGTCCACCATTGAATCCACAAACACCAAGGCTTTGGGTTCTTCTGACTCCAATTCTTGAATTTTGAATGCAGAGTACCTTGTTTTGTCATCCACCTTCTTATCTGGGCATTCTCTAGCAAAATGACCTGGTTGTGAGCATTTGTAGCACCTCACCTTCCTTCTGTCAAACCTTGCTGCCTCCTGTCCTTTGAAGTTGATCCTTCTCCCTGCCTTCTTCTCAAACCTGTTAACTTTCAATGACAGCATAGCCATCTTCCATTTAATGTCCATCTCTTCTAGATCCAGTTGATCCACCTGATGAAAGTCTTCATAAGCAACACTACAAGAAAAGTGGCTTTTTAGGACCCTTTGTCTGGCACGGTATGATAATGGAGTCCTAAAAAACTGTTTAATAGGACATATGAGCGTTTAGGGTCCTTTTTAAATATTTGCTACTTAGGCGGTGTCCTAAAAAGTTATATAATAGGATGGTTGATTATTTGGGGTCATATTATCATATAACTTAATAGGACACTTAAAATATGGATCCTAATAAATTACTTTATAAGACATTTAGTTGTTGGTGTCCCATTATGTGATAGTGTAATACGACACTTGATCACTAGATGTCCTATTATGACATAACCTAATAAGACCCTTGACACTTGGGTCTTATAACTTTAACCTTTATAGGACGTTTATTCATTATGGTTTTATTATAATACACCATAATAGGACACTTGAGTTTTGAGTCATAAGACATCAGTTAGTTAAAACGCTTATTCACAAAAGTTTTATTATAACAAAATTTAATAGGACCTTTGACACGTGGGTATTATAACGTTAACCTTTATAGGACGCTTATGCATAATGGCTTTATTATCATACACCATAATAGGACATTTTATTTTTGAGTCATAAAACATCAGTTTTATGGAACGCTTATTCGCAAACATTTTTTATTATAACAAAAGTTAATAGGACCCTTGACAATAGGGTCTTATAACGTTAACCTTTATAGAACGCTTATTCATAATGGTTTTTTTTATGATACACCATAATATGACACTTCTTTTTAGAGTCGTAAAACATCCGCTTTTTATAATGCTTATTCAAATTAAGTTTTATTAAAACATAACTTGATATGACACTTGACACTTGGGTCTCATAAATTCATCCACCATAATAGGACACTTGAAATTTGAGTCATAAAGCATCAGTTTTATAGAACGCTTACTTGCAAAAGTTTTATTTTAACAAAACTTAATAGGACCCTTGAGCCCTGAGTCTTTTAACATTAACCTTTATAGTACGCTTCTTTGTTATGGTTTTATTATCATACGCCATAATAGAACACTTCTGATTTGTGTCATAAAACATCAGTTTTTTAGAACGCTTATTTACAAAAGTTTTATGTAAACATTAGTTAATATGACACTTGATACTTGTGTATCAAAACTTGATACACCATAATAGGGCACTTGATATTTTAGTCATAAAAGATCAGTTTTATGGAACGCTTATTCACAAAAGTTTTATGATAACAAAACTTAATAGGACACTAGCTATTTAAGTAATCAAACATCAGGTTTTTACAACGGTTATTCGCAACAGTTTTATTATAAGAAAATTTAGTAGGACCCTTGTCACTTGGGTCTCATAGGTTTTACTGAAAGTACTTTATTATACGAAAATCCTAGGAAAAATACTTAAAAGCTCCCAGCTTATTCAAATAAGCTGGGAATAAGCTAAGTAATTCGAATAGCAAATGAGGGAATAAATGTTAAAAGGATTATTAAAGAAGGAGAAAACGCAAAAGACCCAAGGGCAAGAGTGGTAGTGGTGTGTGTATGGGAGTCCAAAGACCAGGGTTCGATCCCTGCTCTTGGACTTTTTGAATTTTTTTTTTAGTTTTCTTTTTACAAACATGAAAAGCACTAATGAATAAGCATTTTTCAAGTCTACAACTATTGCTGCAAACTTGAAATAAGCATACTAATAAGCCCAAAGGACGGAGATGTTGACAAAAACAAGTAATAAACTAAGGCTTAAGGGAAAAAAAGCTGATAAGCTACTAATAAGCTGAGGCAAGACTGAAATAAACTAGATGATTAATGATAAACTAAAAGGACAACTAAAATAAACCACAATAGGGGAAATAAGCACTGTTAAATGACAAAAGAAGCTAAAAAGCCACTAAGGGCTGCTGTTGTAACCTTGGTGCAGGGGAAAAACAGGCTTTTTCAAGCCATGAAAAAGCACTCCAAATAAATTCTTAATAATCAAGAAAAAATAGTAATAGCTAGATAAGCCAGCCAACTAACTCTGTGCAAAATTTGAGCTTATAACAACTTAACATGAGTAAATTAAAGAACAAACGGATGTGCTGCAAATGGGGAAAACCGAAAATTAAGTCTGCTATATCAATATTGGACTGATTAGAGCTAGTTTTGACCAAGGCTTTAGGAAACTTTATCAACTACTTACTATGGATTGAAATCAACATGAAATTGGCAAAAACAGGGGTCTCAACTGCTTATCCCTATAATAAGCTCAATCCAACATTTTTGAGCCTAAAATGGGGAATAATCACTCTATTATAGAAAAATCTTCAAAATACCTTATGGTCACCTAAAAACAACTTATCTACATTACATTAAGCTATATTGAAAGTTCCCTAACATGCAAATGAACAGTACACTACCTTATTTACCCGTTTTGACCCTTAGCCAAACACCCCTTAATAAGCTACTTTTGAGATTCAAAACTGAAACAGGCTTATCTAAGCCGAGATACTGAATGCAGATCATTAACTAACTACAGTGAGCCTCTGATGAACAACTTTTAAATTCCAAATAAGAACTTGATAAGCTAGATGCTATGTTGTGACTGTTTCATGGGTTTTTGAGCTAATTAAGGCCAACACCAACTTGAAGCAATAACCACCTATCTAAGTAACTCCAAACAACATCACTGACATCAAATAAGCATAGAAAAAGCAATTAAGCTCTAATAAGCTGATGAATAGTACCTTGGTTGACTTTATTTGACTTTTGTGGAATTCTTGGATTAGGACTGAGTTGATTATTATAAGCTAACAAGAAGCTATAATGAGCTTATATAAACAGTAATGAGGCTTTTAATTGATTCTTAACAACTAATTTTAGCTTAATGAGAATTAAGAAAAAACTTGAATTTTTATTAATACTGAAAATGAGTACAAGCAAGAGTTATATAAACTGTAATGAGGCTTGTAATTGATTCTTAACAACTAAATTTAGATAAAAACAGGGAGTATTACTATTTAGCTAATTGAAATCATGAATCAGCTTCAACTGGATCTTCTTCTTCGGTAAAAAGTAAGTCATCATTGTCCACAACGGTTCCATCGAAACCACCTCTAACCAATTCAATATCCATTGTTTCGTCAGGTTGAGGACCCATGAATGAGTCACTCTGCAAATGTGTTTCCACGTCACCAAGACTTGTTTGTTCATCCATGTCATAAACATGTCTGGGCGCTGTCTTGATCACAACTTGCCATCCTTTGTCAACACTATCTGCAACGTAAAATACTTGTTGTGCTTGAGAAGCTAGTATAAAAGGCTCCTTATGAGCCTTCAATCCTTCAAAATTCAATAGAGTAAACCCGTTGTCATCTTCTTTTTTCCTTGAACCATTTGAAATCCAATCACAATGGAACAAAACTACTTTCTTGTCAATAGTATACTCCAACTCAATGATATCATTCAAAACCCCGTAGTAAGTTATGTCTCCCACGATAGGATTGTTATCTGTAGCACTCGAGAAGCTGTTTTTCATGGCCTGAAGCATAACCCCACTATTCTGTGTTTTCCTATTATGTTCTACATCTTTTGTGTGAAATCGGAAACCATTTATGATAAAGCCCCTATATTTTTTCACAAAATCAGATGGACCACTTGCCAAGTTCCTTAGACTTTCTGTGATTCTGTGATCCCCTCTAGTATGTAGCTCCTCAACCTTAATTAAGGCAAGATGTGTTAATTGTTTTGTTATACACCCGTGTATTAGTAGGTTGAAAATGCCATGTCATTATAATTATTTTCCAAAAGTAATAAACCTGTGTATATTCCTTACAAGATCTTGAACACCACGACTCAAAAGTCTCGCTATGTAAACGTTGAATGTCACGCTTACGTTTTTTTCGATTTTCATGCTGAACCATCGCCAGATGTTCACTGATGTGTTAACAGATGATAATGATGATAACAACGACAACTATTAATCGTATAATATAATTTATGAAACTCACAACTAATATAATTACTTACGTTCAAAATTCATCAACTTCACTACAATTGAACAACACATATGAATGTGCTTTAGCCAAACTATCAAGGTCCATCATTTCTACCTTTTTAGCACCAATCGGTCGACCCGACATAGAAAAGATAGGTAAAACATCCTCATAACCATCGCCATCATAATTTCGATTTGTCTTATTATGTACGGTCTCAACATCACTGGATAAGTACAATGAACAAAACGACACACACTCTTCAGCTAGATATCCTTCTGCAATGGAACCCTCCGGTTACTCCTGTTTCGCACGTAAGATTTTAATGTAGATAAATACCTGAGATATCAAAACCAAGAATTTCAGATTCAATAATATTTCTTAGTGAAGGTATTTACTAAAATAGTAATGTGCACCTCTCGATTGGATACATCCAACGGTAATGAACTGTCCCTCCTAATCTGGCCTCTGAAGCAAGATGAACCGAAAGATGAACCATGACATCAAAGAATGATGGTGGAAAAATCCTTTCTAAATCACAGAGTATTTTTCCAATCTCGGTTACCATTTGAACCAAATCATTTGGATTAAGAACCTTTGAGCATAATTGTCTATAGTAACAACATAGCTTCATCACAGGATAGCGCACCTGCTTTGGTAACACATTTCGCAAGCCAACGGGAAGCAACTGCTGCATCAAAATATGGCTGTCATGACTTTTAAGTCCAGACACTTTTGGAGGTTTTAGCTCTACGCATCTTGATATATTAGCTGCATAACCATCTGGAACTTTCACCTTCTTAAGCACATGACAAAAAATATCTTTCTCTTTTTTATCCATTGAGAAACAAGCAGGTGGCAAATAAACTTTGTTGTTATCTTGAACTATAAGATGAAGTTCACGTCTAATGCCCATTTCTTGTAAATCAAGGCGTGCTTTTATATGATCCTTGGTCTTCCAATCTAGATTCATTAGCGTTCCAAGGACACTGTCACAAACATTCTTCTCAATATGCATTACAGCTAGATTATGGAGTAGCAAGTTATCTTTCCAGTACGGTAACTCAAAGAAAATACTTTTCTTTTTCCAATTAAAAGGTAAATTTGGGTTGCTCTTCACAAGTTTTCCAAATTTAATTTCAAAACCATTTAACTCATCAAGTACTTCTGGTCCTGTTAAGCCACGGGGTTGCCTGTCATGTTCTTCTGTGCCATCAAAAGAATTTTTATCTTTTCGAAAAGCATGATCTGCAGGCAAATATCGACGATGTCCCATAAAACAAATTTTTTTGCCATGAGTCAAGCATGTTGATTTTGTATGTTTATGGCAGTTAGGACATGAAAGTTTACCTTTGGTGCTCCATCCGGATAAATTTGCGTAAGCAGGAAAGTCACTGATCGTCCATAACAAACAAGCACGCATCCAAAAGTTACTATTTGTTGATGCATCATAAGTCTCTACTCCGTTAACATCCCACAACTCCTTTAGCTCAGCCACTAACGGTTCCATATAGACATCTATATTATTCCCAGTAGCAGATGGGCCAGGTATAAGTAAAGATAGAAAGAAATAAGGTTTCTGCATGCACATCCAAGGAGGTAGATTATATGGCGTCAAAACAACAGGCCATGTACTATGAGAAACACTCATTGTTCCGAAAGGGTTAAACCCATCACTCGCTAACCCAAGCCTGACATTACGAGATTCATTGGCAAACTTACGATACTTAAAATCAAATGCTTTCCATGCTGGGGAATCTGCAGGATGTCTAAAGTAACCATCTTTCGTGCGACCCTCTTTATGCCATCTCATGGAGGCAGCTGTTTTAGATGACATAAATAACATTTGCAATCGTGGTATGAGCGGAAAATAACGCAAAACCTTTGCTCCAATCTTCTTACCTGTATCAGGTGTGGTTGACTCATCTGCAGAATCATATTCAATTGCTTTATACCTTGACGTATGGCATGTATCACATTCTGTTTTATTAATGTTTTTTTCCAGTACAGCATACAATCATTAGGACATGCATCAATTTTATCATAACTAAGTCCCAACTCTCGAATTATCTTCCTTAGTTCATACAATGACTTCGGTATGGAAGCATCGGGGAAGGCTTCCCTCATTGTATCTAGCATCATGCTGAAACCATTATCACTACATTTCCCAACACACTTACCATGAAATAGTCTAATGATAAAAGAAAGAACTGATAACTTACACCCAGGATATAGTGCTTTCTTTGCCTCTCCCAACACTTTATAAAAAAATTTCGCCTTTAGGTTTGGCATACTCATACTTTCACTTTGTGTTCCCATGTCATTTTCTTCTGTGTCATCACCAAACCGATGGAAGGCATCATTCACCAACCCTTGCATGTCATCTTCAGCATCCAACATTGGAGCATCACATGATTTGGAACTGAAAGGTGGAATTGTATAACCTTTCATAAACCCGACACATAGCAGATGTGTTCTAGCCTCCGCCCGATCTACCCATATCTGATTACCACAATCAATACATGGACATGAAATCTGTCCATTTTTACCCTCATTATAAAATATATGATCAAGAAAGTCTTCAAGACCTTTTTTATATTCTATGGTATTTCTTTGTAAAGACATCCAACTCGTATCCATCTTAAACATGCGTTAAACAAACCAACAATAAAAAAAAAGGAATTCAATTAACCACAAATAACCACATATAATTTCAACAAAACGAAAGGGAGACTAATTCAATTAACCACAGACTTTGTCTTGATGTTGGTTATGATTTCCGGTTGTCTGATATCAATTGATATAGAGGTGATGGTGGTGAGTCCTGCTGCCAATTTTGGCTGGTGGAATGATGTGTATTTGGAGATGGAGAAAGTGATTTTTATTTGATAATTTGGTACCAAAATAATGATTTTTAATAAATTTTAGTCCTTATTACTTTTTTTTGAAAAAATTAACTGTCTCCTACAATTTTGGTAAAGATTATGGATCATATCAGGTTACAGTTAATGTCCTTAAATTCAGTTTCAATTTCAAGCAGTCAATAATAGTCAAAATAGTCAACGTAGGTAAAAATTGCTTATTGCTTATTCTCATGTTTCTTTTCAGCTTATTGACACTTGTTTATGCTTAATGTAGTTAGTTTTACATGTGTCTTCCAAAAATCAAGCTTAATATAGACTGCATTAGCTTTTAGAACCAAACAGCCCCTATAAAGGAATGTTTGGATTAGTGGGTTAAAACGGGTAAAAACTCTTTCCACTGTTCATTTGTCAAGTGGTAAACTTTGATCTGCACTAATTTGTTATGTTAAAGTTATCAGTTTTGACAGACCATTCAAATTAGGGCAAATGCTAAAATAATACATTAAACTTCCCACTTTTTGTCATTGTATGGTCCCAACTTTTTTTTTCGCAAATGTATGACTAAACTCTTTTCCATTAGTAAATGTATGACTAAACTTATGAAATTGGGTCATTGTGGGTATAAACGTCACATTGTTAGTCCTTCATACTAACGGCCGTTAGTAAATAACTTACAATTCCGTTTTCTTACGTTTTCTTTCGTTTTTTTTACGTTTTCGTCTGTTTTGACACGTTTTCGTCTGTTTTCACATGTTTTCGTCCCGTTTTTTAAGTTTTCGTATGTTTCGACACGTTTTCCTTCGTTTTTTTAAGTTTTTGTCCGTTTTCTTACGTTTTCGTCTGTTTTGACACGTTTTCGTCTGATTTTTTACGTTTTCGTCTGTTTTGACACGTTTTCGTCCAGTTTTTTACGTTTTCGTCTGTTTTGACACGTTTTCAAAATGTTTTTTACGTTTTCATCTGTTTTGACACGTTTTCCTTCGTTTTTTTATGTTTTCGTCCGTTTTCTTACGTTTCCGTCTGTTTTCACACGTTTTCGTCTTATTTTTAACGTTTTCGTCTGTTTTGACACGTTTTCGTCCAATTTTTTACGTTTTCGTATGTTTTGACACGTTTTCAAAATGTTTTTTACGTTTTCGTCTGTTTTGACACGTTTTCCTTCGTTTTTTTAAGTTTTCGTCCGTTTTCGTATGTTTTCACTCGTTTTCGTCTGATTTTTTAAATTTTCGTCCGTTTTTACACCTTTTCGTTTGTTTTTTTACGTTTTCGTCTGTTTTGACACGTTTTCAAAATGTTTTTTTTTATGTTTTCGTCTGTTTTGACACGTTTTCAAAAAAACAGACGAAAACGTATCAAAACAGATGAAATCGTAAAAAATCAGACGAAAGCGTGTCAAAACAGACGAAAACGTAAGAAAACGGACGAAAACTTAAAAAATGAAGGAAAACATGTCAAAAAAGACGAAAACGTAAAAAACATTTTGAAAACGTGTCAAAACAGACCAAAACGTAAAAAACTGGACGAAAACGTGTCAAAATCAGACGAAAAAGTGTCAAAACAGACGAAAACGTAAGAAAACGGACGAAAACTTAAAAAACGAAGGAAAACATGTCAAAACAGACGAAAACGTAAAAAACATTTTGAAAACGTGTCAAAACAGACGAAAACGTGAAAAAACAGACGAAAACGTAAAAAATCAGACGAAAAAGTGTCAAAACAGACGAAAACGTAAAAAATCAGATGAAAACGTGTGAAAACAGACGAAAACGTAAGAAAACGGACGAAAACTTAAAAAAACGAAGGAAAACGTGTCAAAACAGACGAAAACTTAATAAATCGAAGGAAAACGTGTCAAAACAGACGAAAACTTAAAAAAACGAAGGAAAACGTGTCGAAACATACGAAAACTTAAAAAACGGGACGAAAACATGTGAAAACAGACGAAAACGTAAAAAACTGGACGAAAACGTGTCAAAGCAGACGAAAACGTAAAAAAAACGGAAGAAAACGTAAGAAAACGGAATTGTAAATTATTTACTAACGGCCGTTAGTATGAAGGACTAACAATGTGACGTTTATACCCACAATGACCCAATTTCATAAGTTTAGTCATACATTTACTAATGGAAAAGAGTTTAGTCATACATTTGCGAAAAAAAAAGTTGGGACCATACAATGACAAAAAGTGGGAAGTTTAATTTATTATTTTAGCATTTGCCCTTCAAATTACCAGTATGCAAGTTACCGTGAGTTAATGTGCATCTAAAGCTTTGATGCGGACTTTTATTGTCCTCACGTTCATCATCGCTGAATCTGATGTTAGTGGTTATTGACAGACCATTCAAATTACCAGTATGCAAGTTACCGTGAGTTAATGTGCATCTAAAGCTTTGAAACTGTTGAACGTAACAGGAGAGTCAAGGCATCTAAAGCATCCAATTGAAGTAAGCTCATCAAAATGTTGTATAATCTGTATGTGTGTGTTATAGTATGGTTTAAACAATTGACTTCTGATATGCACACATGAGTTACTTTCTAAAAATTATAATATCATGTCTTACTGAAACTTTAATGTGGCACATCGTTCACATTGGAATAAATTGTTAGAATGATCCAAGTGGTTGATGCTTGCTATTCTTAAACTGGACATACTGCAGGACATTATGTTTTGTAATGAAGAAGGTGTTAGATTTCAATCGACATTTCTAGGAAGTGCAACTATAGCAGGTGTACTACCTATTTCAACATTACATATACCGGAAAAAAGGTAAACTGATTAACTATTCCATATATCCATTTGATGACAAATTGTGAATGCCAATGATACTTACACACACACGCATAAAAAAAGAAAGCCATATGAAATCTAAGATAACTAACAGTTTTGATTCATTCTACCATCATGAAGTTAACAAATACCAAATGTCATGTGGAATCAGTACCACAAAGCTGACCTTTCAACGACAATGTTCAAGTGGAATCAACTCCACAAACACAACGAGAAACCTTACCTAAATATTTTCACAACCATATGTTCACAACTACCGTTACCAAAAACAATGTTCTTGAAGCAGCCACAACACAAAATAAAGCAGACACAAGACAACCAAATGTTCATGATCAAATACCATACCCAGCAACTACCAGAAGGACTTACCATTCACCAGTTTAACATATGTGGAATATCGGGTAATGCGGGTTTTCACCTGCTGCCACATCCAAATCTACCCCATTAGACACATACTTGAACCGTATCACCTTCGCATACGGGAACTGACATGCTTCTGCTAACAGCTTCCACTGTCCGAACATGTTTACATGATTGGTTCTTTCTGGTTTCTCTTTGTGCGGCTCCATTTGCACCCTCATGACATCTCTATAATTCTGGTGAACTACCAGGGCCTTGTTGTGGTGGTGCATCGGATGCTTCTTCAGGAAATGAGCAGGGATTGCCTGTAGGATTGTAATTTGCACTTACTATTAACCAACTGTTAAACCCTCAAAATGGCTATATATAAAATATAAATATATATATATATATATATATATATATATATATATATATATATATATATATATATATATATATATATATATATATATATTAATTCATGTACCAATCTGTTTCGGCATTGGATTTGGGAGTAGCTTTTGTAGAAGGTTCTGTTGTACTCTCCATAATGGTCGGTGTGGAATGGCCAGTAGCAAATATGTTTCATTTTATCGTCATCTATTTAAACATACAAACGTAATAATTTATGGTATTAGGTAAATGCAGACAAATAAATGTTAATAAAAGCAAATAAAACATATCTTACTTTGTTCATTCCACTACAACGGTAGTTGAAACTTCCTAAGAGTACAGGTCCCTTGAACACGCTTTGCGTTAGGATGCCCCCATCATCATCAAAGGCATCTAGCCACACACTATGTCCCCTATTTTTTGTGAAGACACATGTGGTTCCAGGCTCCAGACCGGCAACGTTCACCAACGAACTCCAAACATCACCCAAAAAATTGTACACATAAGTGCCCGGTTTAGATAAAACTTCCACACGGCGCACATGGCATTTGAACTTCTGCCCGTTCACTTCGATAGTCAGATGATCAAGCTCCTCAAATCCCGTAAGTAGTTGAGCTGTAATTGACTACATTAAAGTATATAATCGAAAATTTTAAAATTTTGTATGCAAAACATATGCTAACTGAGATTGATGTACTTTATGATATGCAATTTTTTAGTATATTAATTTTTATAATTGAATGTGTAAGCTAATGTACGTTATATTAATTTTTAGTACCTGAGTCAAACCAGGGTTGGGCAACACAAATGTCTTGAATCTTGAATATGTTGCTCTGTTTACATCATACCCACCTACTTCATGCCCGTTTGGAAAGTATCCAGTCACATAAAAACAGTCATCCCCTTCTTCAACAAAATGCAACAACTCTACATCTTCGTGCAAGTACCTATTGCAAAAAGCCGTCCATTTTGCTCCGGTTATAAACCAAAGACCGAACGTAGGCTTGACTAAGTCAACCCTAAAACGATACCCATCTGCTGATATTATGTATATCACAGATTTATCGTTGTAAGATTCAGTAGAGTACACTTCCGGTAACACCTACAATATAAAGTTCACATATATTTCAGTTTTAAATTACAACATCACTACACTTTACGTTACACTATTCTGGCATTTTGTTTTTCAACTACCTGAGATTCCGCAAAGTGTTGCTTTTCTTGAAGTATAACGAATTCGATACCCAAGTTCGCCTACACGTAAATATAAATCTATTAAAAGATTGTATATAACCTCACACAAAACAAAACAGAGTATTTGCTTAAAACCACCTATGAACAATTACAATAAACAGATTTTCTACACCAATTAGGTGTGCCTTAAAGTATTAATACTAAAAACAACAAACAACCTTTGTTCAAACTATCTCAAAGAACAAAAATATTGTTCAGCACAAATAAGTTCTTTAAATATTCTCAACAAGTTTCGAAATTTACTTAAATGTACCATATACAACTACAGAAGATCACAAGTAACCGAATCCAAACACACACCATAACCTTAACTTTAACCACAAGTTATATTTCTTAATCATGTGTAACTATTATTGAATAATACTCCATACAAAAAAGTCACAACAAGAACTTATAATGTTAATTGTAAGAGATACAATATATTTCTCTTACATAATCAACTAAGAATGAGCAGAGGCTTATTACTCTACATCAAGAATCGTACTACCATTGGATCTAACTAACATAAAACTTTATTACTATAATGAAGTGCAAATTATTCCTTTGATTATTACTTACATGCATATGAAAATGAGATGAGCAATCAAAAAAAAAAAATTTTTTTTTGGTGCGACATCATTACCTGTTTCTTCGCTCTGTTTGTTTGACAGTTGATGATGGAAGATAATCAATGTGATAACCGTAGTAATAGAGGATTGTATACTGGCAAGTTGCTTAATTATGGCAAGGCTATCATTACTTTAAGAAAAACTGAAAACGGTTTTATACCGGTAAAACCCGAGCCTAAACGTCGAAATGGTGAAATACTAACTCTATGGGTGCCAAACTAATTTTCCTAAATTCTAATTAATAAAAGAAAATTTTAGAAAAAATAATTATATTTTTCTGACTTTTATTTAATTTATTATGATTTAAAGACTGAATTTACAATAAAAATGAATTAAAAATACTAAATGAAAATGGAAATTACCAAAAAAAAAAACTGGAAAGTGCTAAATGTGATACTACTCCTAGGACAAATAAAAGAAGTATCCCAGCTTATTGGAATAAGCTGAAATAAACTGAAAAAGATCCAAGGGCAGCAGGATGGTTTGTAATTAGAAATGTAAACTTTTAATAAAACTTGCAACGTCGAATATCTTAGCAAACTGAAACTACTTTAAAATCAACTAGAATACATTAAACATGAAATTGAACCTACATTAAACATGAAAAAACAAACGATTAACGTAAACAGCGAACGATTAATGAAAAGTATCATCTGAATCTGGGTAACCATCTTCAGATGATTCGGAAGGTGTGAAAAAACCACACTCCCACCTTTCCCTGCGTTCTTCAGCCTCTTTTGCTTACCGCTCCTAACGAGCCCTTTCCTCTTGTCTTTCATTATATTCCATTTCCAGCAAGACCTGCATGTCTTGATCCATTAGGCGAAGTTGTTCGTCTGTTAACCCGTGTGGATTTGGGTTTTGGTTTGAAACAGGTGTATTCTGCACCGGTTCATTTTTTGGTAAATTGTTCACCTGTTCTTGTGGTGGGTAGAAAACAGGAAAGATTTGTCCAGGTGGAGTATGGTCTTCTTCATTATGTCGAGGTGGGCTTGGAAATTGTTGGCCAAAATCTTTTTTGCAAGGCGGGCTTGGAAATTGTTGACTGAAATCTCTTTTGGAAGACATTTTGAGTTACAGAAGTTTGGATAGTTTAGTTTTGACTATGAAAATTGTGTGTGACAATCGAATCAGAAGGCTGGGTATTTATAGGGGACAATCCACCACGTTTTTAATACTTAGTTTCGGAATTTGAATAAGTTAAAAAGGATCCAGCCCATGTGTAAAAATTTGAATTTCAATTTGATTTTCAAAAAGATCCCGCCCATCTTTATTAGTTTGAATTTAAAAAGGATTCCGCCCATCTTTATAAATGGTTATAAATGGTTGTAATTTGAATATTATTTTTTAAATATTCAGTGAATACTATTTTCAAATTCAGTGTTCGGTTCACTTCGGTTGAATTCTAGTTGGGTTCGGTTCGGTTTTAGTGTTGACCCACATAAAAATAGAACCGATTTAACGAAAACGAACTAACCGAACAACCCGATAACCGAACTGATTAAGTTATAGATAGTGATAGTTTAAAATAAGGAGGACTTAGTTTGCCATTTTTAAACATTAGGTCTTAAAGTTTAAAAGAAAGGAGGACTATTAGTTATCTTCTCTAACTATTGTCTCCGGTTTCTGCATGTTAGCCGCCGGAACCTTTAAGAGTCATGATGGTTGAAACGCTATTTCTCAACCACACAGTTCACATCCCAATTCTACACCACACAAATCCCCTATATATATATCAACATTTTCATCCTTCCTCTAGCACTAACCCTACAACTCTTCTTCCACCATTCTTACAAATATATCAATAATATCCTATTTTACCCAATTTCATTATCAATGGCAGCACCAAAAGGACCAAACCAAGTGGCTAGGCGTGTTATTGACGACCTAATTGAGTATAGCGGCGAGACCTCTGTTGATGGTTACATGAATTTCTTCAAGGCTCAGCAAGTTTCCAGTCTCCGTGGCTTTGTAAACCGGATGCGCGAAGAGGCCACCACAGTGAACAATGAGATTGGGCAGTTTAATGCTTTAATTGCTGAGATAGAAGCTCTTGAAGATAGGGAAGAGGTTTATGACACTTTGGTTGATCTTAGGGAAGACAGGAAGGCTGCGCGGACCAAGCTGGAAGGGTTGAATGATCTCATTAATCAAGCTGAGGAGGACATCAGGACCAAGGAAGAACAGATTCAGGCGATGAATGGTTGAAGGGTTGCTCGCTATGGAATTGGATGGTTTCTTTTACTCTAGTGTCATCTGTTTATGTTTAATGTTTAATGTCTATGGTTTGTATGTAAATTAACAATGGAATATGTAAATCTTTTGATGGTTTATCCATACGAATGCCAAGTATGGTTGTTATTAAAAGTAATGCTTTCGCTAGTTCGTTTCATCTTTTTTGAATGTTGTTTTGCATTTAGGAATTGGTTGTGGTGTTTAAGGTGAAATTTGCGCTGGTATAATGTATCATTTAGAAATTACTTATTAGGGGTTAATTAAGTTATTTAATCATTAAAAAGTCAGAATCATAGCTTAGTTTGTTGGCTTCTAGAGTAAAAGTTCAAAATCAGTATTTAAAGTGGTGTTTGGCTTTAAAAGTCAAATGGTTTAAACTGGGTCAGTACTGTTCATATGCCATGGGTCTCATTTTGATCTTGATTAGTTAAGCATGTATGAGCAGTTAGTTTAAGCTTTTTGCCATGTTCTTGAAGATGTCTAGGTGTTGACTTAGACCAAAAAGGTGGTCTGATGTTTGCAGGCTGCTATGGTGGTCTGAGGTATTTTAAGCTTTCGAAAAGCTATCATAAGCTATAAGCTATGGTCTAGAAAGTAAAAACAGATGAAGTTCACACTATGAACTTATCATAAACCAAAAATCAGGGCTTATAAACTTAATATCAGCTTATAAATAAGCTAATAAAAGGGGGTGATGGCTAGGGTCTGCTGATATTCCCTTGGTGCAGGGGAGATT